>JANZXR010068351.1:0-11751 GCA_027575705.1 Erythroxylum echinodendron | reverse complement strand
TTGATGGTAATGACTTATGATTTATGTATGAATGAATTTGAGTGGACAATTATGATTTATGTATGGATAGTTAGACTCCGAAAATGAGGTCTAATATTTGTGGTATCAGAGCAAGTAGGAGTTGGACTCCAAAAATGGGGCCCAACGTGTGTGATATCAGAGCAAGCACGAGTTAGATTCCGGAGACAGGGTTCAACAATTACTGAATGAAAAGAAACCGTTGCAAGTTACCGACGAAAAATCAATTTCCGTCGGTAACATTAACAAGAAAATTTTCGTTTAGCGGCGATAGTAATGTCCATCAGTAAATATGGAGGAAAATCATCCCGGTAAAATTTGCGATGGACTTTAGCGATAGAAAATCAATTTCTGTCAATAACGTTGACAAGAAAATTTTCGTTTAGTGGCAGTAGTAATATTCGTTAATAAATATGAAAAGAAATCATCCCGGAAAAATTTATGACGGATTTTACCGACGGTATAACGTTCCCGTCGGTAAAGAAGGCTGGAATTTTTGAGTTTACCGAAAGAATTGTGTCCGTCGGTAAATTCTGTTGGTAAACTTTCAACGTAGATGTCGTCTTCTGCTTCGACTTCAGCATTTTAAAGTAAATGAAAATGACGTCATTTGGTTTTGAGTTTAACACCAAACGACGTCGTTTTCTTTTACATTAAACAGACCCAAAGGTCCCTCTCTTCCCCCTACGTCTTCTGTGATTTTCTTCTTGCCCACCATTGTCTGCGATTTTCTTCTCTTCATCTCTCCTCTTCATCTTTTTCTCTATCGTGTCTCCGGCTACTGTCATCATGTATTTCGGTGGAGTTATTTTTGCAGCCATTGTCATTTGTTTTTTCGTATATTAGAAGAAAGTTAATTTGAGTATTTTATTACTTTTGTTTATTTGTGTATTATATGATTGGAAAACAATTTTAAGGTATAAATGTTAATGATAGAAGGGACAAACGTGATTTTGGTTGTGATGTTGGGATGAATTTCTAATGCATGTAAGGTGTTTGATTAAATGTCTGGTCTTTGAAAAAATGATTTCAGCTCTTTAGATAAAGTGTAGGGTTAAAGAGTACTCCTTCTTTTATCTTTTGTTGACTTAAGAAATACTACATGTTCTAATTTTGTAATTTGATAGACTTAAATTTGTATATCAACACAACTGATTTTTAATACATTACAAGTTGCATTGTTTGTTGTTAGGAAAATTATGTTGAAGACCCTCAACGTATTTTAATTAAAAACACATAGCATAAAATTTCCTCCTTTCATCACATATTAACAATAGAAACAAAATTGTTTTGTTACGAATTTGGTAAGTGAATGTTGATGCATGTTGTTGAAGATGTAAGTGCGGAGGATTGTTGGTGCTCTTAATACATTGGGATGTTTGGTTCAAGGGAATAGATATTCTATTCCTAGCATATTATTAATCCTGCGTTTGGTTAGAAACAATTCTAAGAATACTCATTCCTTAAGAATAGATATTCTTTAACTTTAAGGAATAGGTAAAGACAATCCCTACCTATCTTTACCTATTCCAAGAATAATTATTCTTATTGAAGATAATTTTATCCTTCTCATGTTTAAGCCTTCCGAAAATAATAATAATAATAATAAGGATATTTTGATTTTTTTGTTGGTTATTTCTTTCTCATTCCAAGTTTATATTTTCAAATCAAACATTGGCATAGAAATTCTTTATCTATTCCATTCTTTGAACCAAACAAAGTAATATCTATTCCATTTTATTCCTCATCTTTTCTATTTGTAGAATAACTATTATATTCCATTTTTTGAACTAAACAGTTGTAAGGTAAGTTAATTTACAAATTGAGAATATTTTAGGGTTTTTGTTTTTGTTTTTGTTTTTGTTTTTGTTTTCATTTTCATTTTCATAGTTTTGTTTTGTAAGTACTTGGAGGAATCATTTTGTGGAGCACAAATGAAGTAAGAGATTAAAACCAAGACATTTTCAAGTTATACTCTATAATCCTTCCATCATATATTAGCGATAAGAAACTTAAAAGAAAGAGATCGTAACTTATGATGTGACTTTTAATGAGTGGTAATGAAAATGTGAGTTGAGTTAATTGTTGATGACTTTAGCATATTGTAATAAGTTAATTTATGAATTACTTACAATATTTTCGGGTTTCTAATATCATTCTTTCTTATCTAATTTTTAATTAAAATTTTAATTGTCTGTAATCATCAATTAAGTTGGGTTAACTTAAATGTGTTTTGTTTATGAACCAATCTCATAATCTTTGTAAATTTGTGTGTTAGTTTTGAGAATGACCTGGTGAGAATGGATATGATGGATATGACGTTGTATAAGAATTAGCAATAACACTTGTATATACAGAACTTAAGATTTGACATAAATTTCATGTTCTTGTGTAGTAGCTGCAATTTATCATAGTCTTTATAACTTAGTGGATTACACAAACAAATGTTACAATACTGATAAGTATATGCAAACATATAATTATTCTCTTAAGCCACTTGACATACCAAGATTTTGAACTTATGTGAAATGATTGAGCTACCACTAGTTAGGAGAATACCTAGTCACCTAAAAAAGATAAAAAGAGGCAGAAATTTGAATAACCTAAAATATAAAAAATGTGCCAAATGTGAAAGGATAATAACTTACACAACATTCAAATAATAATGGCATAACCAAAGATCATGCAAAAAATGTATCACATATAAAAAAGGTGATATTTCATTACAACTAGCAAAAAGGTGATATGTTCATTATTTAACTATTTTTTATTTTTTTATTAAATGTTAATAGATAGCAAGATCATTCAAGATTAACATAGGCGATCATAAATAGGGAGTTCAAGCATTAGCATTCATGCATAATACATTAACTAGCATAACACATGCATATAAAGTTATTAGACAAAAGAATAAGAAGTTCAAGAACTAAGGGTAAGATGGAGAGGAAGAGTCAGAGGCAAAGATAAAAGGATTGGAGGGTATATAGTACACTTTAATAAGTCAACTAGTTTAATGTAAGACTATGTAAGCTAATAAATGTATGAGATTAAGTTTATGAAGTTTTTTAATTTATACAAACTCTATTCCATTATTAGAATTATAATTTATATACAAAAAGGAAAAAAGTCGAGACAATAACAACCAACTTAGAAAGATTCATAACTATTGAATCCAATTATCAGTTTCAAATGATAACCCAAAGGATTGTAATAGAATAGTAAGAAGAGCATCACTTTATTTAACTTATATACTAACGAAGATGTAAAGGAGAAGGCAATCACATTTTGACTTAAACTCAAATCAAAATTGATTATCTAATTGTGTTCATTTTTTTTAATTTGAAATGATCATATGTTCTAAACAGTATTTCAAAGGAGTATCTTTTGGTATGAAAATAGTGCATTCTTTTATATAGTCGTAGACAAGTAGTTGTTTATTAGGACTATTGAGTCTTCTAATGTTCTAAGAATAGTCATCTAGAGGTGTCTTCTTCTTCTTATGCTAAAGAGGCTGTATCAATCTCATTTTGATAATTTATATATTTCCGTGTTAGAATGATTTCTTGTTTGACTAATGGTCTGTGTTAGTGGGTGTCCATTGATTGTTTTCTTTGTTAAAATTTCCCTTTGAGTGGCTCTCCTTTTTTTCTGTGTTTTGTTGCTATTATTCTTGTGATTGTTGAGGGCATGTGCTAAGACCTGATTTAGGTGGTTGGTGATAATGCCCCAACTTGTTAAAGAAAGGGGTGGACCCATTTCATGCAAGTTACGATTGGGTTGTTGCTTTGGCTTTATCAATATGTGGATTTCTCATTTCTCTATCATGGACTGATGTAATGTTAATGACTAAATCCTATACTGTTTCTTTGTCATGCCTCCTCTATTTTACATTGATATAATATCTAAATCTTGTACTGTTTCTCAAATGACATGCTCTGTCACTTTTTTCAATATGAAAATTAACTAAATATCAGCGATACAGTGCTAAACTCAAAACTTATAGGTGTGAAATTTGTGGGATTTAGTGATTATGAACTTCTAGTTAGTGCTTTACTACAAGAATTTTTACATATGATTTGGGTCATAGATATGCTCATTGATTCAACTTCAAGATGTTACTTCGTTTCATATTATATGATTTAAATTCCATTTTCAGGAATAGAAGCTCGGGGATTTATATTTGAGCCTCCCATCATATTGGCAATTGGAGAAAAGCTTGTTCCATTAAGAAAACCAAGGAAATTGCCTAGTATTATTTATTCAATTTTGCATTAGTTTCATCTAATATGTCCTGGGATATATGTGTATTGCGTCCAATGGCATAGTCATTGATAAGCTTTTATTTTTTTCTTTAATAGTCTAACTATTTATATTTGGGTTATGTTTGAATCATTGATGAGTACATGTTTGAATACATAAGCATTTATTGTATATGGAATGAATTTGAGATCTTATGGATGATTTGAGGCATAATAAACCCCTAGGATGGTATATAGGATAGAAACTCGTGATGCAGCTCCCATGAGGCTTATCGGTGAAAATTTTCACAAGCCTAGGAGTCACATCGAGAACTTGTTTTATTGATTCATAGGTGTAAACAATGCCACGTACCATAGTTTTGAAATCAATTATAGGTCATTAATTCGATCGATTAATACTTCAACTTCAATATGATTAATGCAAACTTAGTATTAAATCAAGGAATTAATACGTTTTATAGACAAGACAAATTCTTTACATAATAAACCCTTAGGACGGTATATAGTCTGGAAACCTATGATACAGCTCCCGTGAGGCTTATCGGTGAAAAATTTCAAGAGCTTAGGAGTCACGGCGAGAACTTGTTTTCTTGATTCACAGGTGTAAACAATGTCACATACTATAGTTTTGAAATCAATCGTAGATGATTAATTTAGATTAGGGGATGTTGTGTAAAGTTTAGATGTTTTGTAAACTTTGGGGAACATGAAAGATACTAACTATGAAACCACTGTTTGAAATTAACAGTTTTTGTATAAATGAATAATGTTGATAGATCTTAGATGTATGATGTGTCTCTGAAACAAAATTTTGTATTAAGAGGAGCTTTGATGTAGACCATTAATGATTTTTTGGCATATGTCATGTTGTTTGGATAGAACAAAACAAGGAAATTGGCTTGTTCTTATTATGGCAATGATTCTGATGCATTTTATTTTTCAAACGGGGGCAAAATATATTGGTTTCACAACCACAGAAAGTTTCTTCATCCAGATCATCCATTTAGACGCAATAAACAAAAGTTCATTAAGAATAGGAGGGTAAAAACACCTCCTTCCCCTTACAAATTGGTGAAGAGATATTGCAGGAGATTGAGAAATTAGACTTGTTGAAAGTTACAGAATTTAAAGATGATGAAGTTAATACAAGCATTAGTAAAAAATTTGATTGGAGAAGACGAAGCATCTTTTGGGATTTGTCATATTGGAAAACTAATATGATACGTCATAATCTAGATGTGATGCATCTTGAAAAAAATATTTTTGACAATTTGTTCAATACCATAATAAACATTGAAGGGGGGACAAAAGACAATGCAAAATCACGAGCTGATTTAAAACTTTTTTTATAGAAGGAATGAGTTATATAAAGATCTTCGCACCAGTAAATATCCAAAAGCATGTTACACTGTAGACAAGAAACAAAATGAATTATTGTGTGAATGGTTGAAAAGTCTAAAGTTTCCTGATGGTTATGTTTCAAACTTGGCAAGGTGTGGACACGAGGAAGTACAAATTATTTAGGATGAAAAGTCATGATTGTCATGTATTTATGCAAAGGCTAATTCCAATTATATTTCGGGAGTTGCTACCGAATAAGGTTTAGGAAGTAATAACATAATTAAGTTTGTTTTTCAAAAGCTTATCATCATCTGAAATCAAGTTGGCTGAAATAGAAAAACTAGAATGGAAAATTCCAGTAATTTTGTGCAAGTTAGAAGGGATATTTCTTCTAAGCTTCTTTAACTGTATGGAGCATCTACCTGTGTATTTAGTACACGAGGCTAAACTAGCTGGTCCAGTTCAATATCGATGGATATATCCATTTAGGAGGTAATTCTATAAAAATGATTGTAATTGAAGTAAGAACATGTTCTAATAACTAAATTGGTATTCTTATTCGCTAATATAGGTATTTGCATCACTTGAAGAAAAATGTCAAAAACAAGGCCAGGGTTGAAGGTTCGATATGTAATGCTTATTTAGTGGAGGAAGCTAGTACATCTTGTTTACATTATTTTGAGTCGCATGTTCACATAAGAGAATGAAAAGTTCCTCGTAATGACGATGGGGGAGGAACTAGTGATGCTAATGGTAACTTATCCATTTTCACATATTCTGGATGAACATATAGACGTTCAACAAGAAGAATGTTAATAAAGGAAGAAATTGAAACTACCCATGATTACATTTTATTGAACATCAAGAGATTCAACCTTTCGTACAGTAAGTTTAAAATTGAAATTTAGTATTATTTATAACTGAAATACATAATAATGTTTTTAGATTGTATGAGGAATTGTTACGCGAGCTTATACCTGACAAAACACAGGATGATATCAATAAAGAAGTTGTAAGACACTTTCCTCGATGGTTCAAAAAATATGTAAGTTTTTACTTGCAAATATTAAAATGATTGAATTATAAGATTTAAGTGTTCAAATGACATTATACTGTTTAATATGATATTTTCTTTTATGTAGGCCTTAGAAAATCTAATAGAGAATAAGTTCATATGTGATCTTGCCAAGGGACTTTTGTAAATTATTAAATCATATCTGGTATATTTCGTTAATGGATACAAATATCATACAGAATATCATGGTCATAGCATGGTAACAATAAATAATGGATTTTGCATACAGGGAGAATTGATGCATTACTATAATAAAATTATTGAGATACTTGAAATTGAGTACCTTGCATTGCCAATAAAGTGAAGTGTGATATTTAAGTGTGACTGGTTTGACCCAACTCCAAATGTTGGTACAAAAGTGCATAGCCAATACAATCTAATTAAAATCAACAAGCAAAGAAGATTTAGACAATTTGAACCTTTTGTGTTGGCAATGCAAACGATCCAAGTGTATTATGTCCCTTTTTCCAGCTTATAACAAGATAAGTCAGAATGGTTGACCGTTTGTAAAGTTAAACCTAGAGGTGTTTTTGAATCACATGAAAAAGGAGAATAAAGAATTGAAAGTGAAGCATTTCAAGAAGATGTTTATGAAATAAATACATTTGTCATATATGAGGATAATGAACTTTTGAACGATCCATGTAATGAATATGTTAAAATTTTATCTTGAGATGATGAGGAGGGCCAGAGATCTGAAGAGGAGCCTGAATTTGATTCTAATTCTTAAAAAAAAGAATATGATTTTAATTTACAATTAAGTGATGATATCGATTAATTTGTGTTTATAATTGAATATTATATTCATCAAATCCATTATTTCCTTTTCAATATACAGTATAAAATATTGAATTCAAATTGTTATATTCTAGAAAATTCAATCATATATTAATTTCAAGTTGAAATATGCCACCAAAGAGAGAACATAATATAATGCGACTAAGGTTTAGACCACGATTCGAAGCTACTTATTTTTGAATACTCATACTAAGAAACATGACGGTGAAACATTTGTCAACACCCAATGTAAAGAAATAAATGTATGTGAAATTTATGGTTTAATATTAATGCTTAATAATTATCACTTACTAATATAAACATTGCCTTATGATAGGACCAAATACAAGAAAGCATTCAACAACAGTCTCAGCAGTCTAAAGATGTGGATGAGACTCAAACCTATCTTCATGTAGTGGGTGGTAAGGACTGTTGTGGAAGGATATTCAGCTGAGATTTGTTTGTGAACACACATTATTCGCAATCCTCCAAGTCCAGTATAGCAGCATCTAGTAGGCAGTCCACAACCAATGAAGTCCAAGAGTTTCGGAGCATAGTGCAGAAATTGACAACTCAGTTGCAACAGTCGATGGAGTACATAGCTCGGCTCCGTAATGAGATGGATAAGTTAAAAGGGAGGGGTAGTACTTCATCACACCAATCAGAGCATCCGCAGTCACCAAATCAATAGTGTACTTGTAGTCATTTCATTTGAATTACAAATACTTATTATATACAATTTAATGTTTTTATTATCAATTAACATAATTTTAACTTTATATCATCAATCAATTTTCTGTTTAAACAAATTAAATGTATAAACAAATGAAATTATTATGCAAAGATAATTCATAACTGTTCAAATTATGCATCCACCATAAGATCATCAAATAAAATTTATTGACGATATTTAAAAAAAAATTCTGGTTAATTTACTGATTGAATAACAAATTCTTGTCGGTAAAATCAATTCTATTTACCGACGGAAAATAACAAACTGTCGGTAATTACAAACAAAATAACCAATTCCGTCACCAAATTTACAGACAGGATTTATAGTAGAATAATCATCGGTATACTCACCGATGGAACAAACATAACCGTCAATAATGTTGTAATAAACTTACCGACGAAATAAAAAAACCGTTTGTAAATCTATTGACGGAACAATATTGACTGTCGACAATTTACCGACGATCAATTGCACAAAAAACCATCGGTGTATTTACAAATGGTAAATTAATTATCCGTCGATAAATTTACCGACGGATATTCTGTTATTCATCGAAAATTATTACCTACGGCCATTTCTACGATGTCTTTGACCGTCGATAAATTCCATCAGTAACCTGGCTTTCTGTCAGTAATGTCCATTTAGACTTGACCTTTAGCATTTTGTTACTCCTTCCAACATACTATAAGCTAAAAGACACTTGTTTCTACCTTGTTGCACAACTGCAGGTTCAATTACAAGCTCAACATTTTTTTCGCAATGTTGTCTGAATTAGTTTAAGCACACATATGACTACTTAAAATCGTATACACACATTTTGTTTCACTTAATTAATTCATCTTCTAGATTAAGCAAAAATAAAATCCCTCACCCAAAGTCTAGAGGATTTATGGACTAAGTGAAGTCCTAATCCATAAGTTTGATAATAGAAAAATATATTATTTTGTCTTTGATGATGTTAGTATTTTTAAACTATCAAAGAATTAAGTAATACATGAAATATTAAGTTTAATATAAGAACGAAGTATCAAATGAGCTAATTAAATCAATTATCTAACAAAATGAGCATTATGGACAAAAAAAAAAGGAGCTTCTTAATGCATTGTTCACTCAAGAAAAAAGGTTTTGATCAATTAACCAAACATAGGACAACTTTGGATAGAAGAAGGGTTAAGTGTCTGGCTAGCAAATATGTTAGCTAATACCACAATTAAATAAATATCAACTAGTCTAAGATTAAGCATCAACTAAATTATTATGTTTATAAAGTAGCCCCTATAATGATTAGTTTAGGGATAATCAATTCTAAAGTGTCCAACTTTTTTTGGATTTTTCAATTTAATTCTCAAGCTTTCAAAATTTTTAATTAAGTCCAACTTTTTATAACCTTATCAACTTAGTTCAAGATATTAGTTCCATTAGTAATTTGCTAATTTGGCTACTGAAATCTTTATTATCCTTGAAATGTATACGTCTATATAAAAAATAATGGCCAGATAAATACTCAATCTAAATGACCCTTAACCATACCCGATAACCCAAATACCTATTATTCACATACCCAAATATCCATTACCAATCACTCAAACTCATTATGATTTAATTCTTTAATCTTCATCCTTTATGTGTCGTCTCCTCTCATTTGCATTATCATTTCACAACTAGGAAGCACAATTTTCAATATATATATTGAATGTCTAATTTTACGAACACAACAAAACCTAATACCTCTGCATAATAAATTGTGCCTAAAAATCTTTACCTGATAACTCTTAATCACATAAACCTCCATTTGCAGATCTTTACACTCGAAATGATATTCCAACCAAAAGAAATTAAACATCAACCTAAAATAACTAAAAAAGTGGTAAAAATGTTAGAGATACCAGTAGGAGAAGAAAGGGAATGCTTTCATTCACCATGTATCGTATATTCAGGACATTATTTATACCCCTCTAACCCTTTTTTCTATTGGTTTTGTCTCTTAGAATCAGGGAAAATTCTAACTAACAAATCTACCATGCTAGCTGTACAATACCAAAACTACTTAGCTATTACTATGTACAATACCACTTGTGTGGTGAGGAAGAAAAAGACAAAAAATGTTAACATGAAATAAAATAATAGAGGCTCGTTGTTGTGGCATATAATTGTCGTATCATGCTCAAACTTGTTAATGTGTTTTTAGGTCTACCCGCCCCTTAAGTCTAAGCTTCAGTTGAAAACCAATGACTCCAATCTTGCAAATGAGATCTGAAAACACTCGTGCACCTAAAGCCTTTGTGAACAGATCTGCGAGCTGATTTTTTGTGTTTATGTGTTTTAACTCAAGAAACCCTAAGTTCACGCAATCTCGAACCAGATGGAGATCAATCTCAAGATGCTTCGTCCTCTCGTGAAAGACTAGATTTTTCGAGATGTAGAGGGCGGCTTGGTTTTCGCAATATAAAGGTATGGGTTCTTGAACCTTAATCTGAAAGGTTTGAAGTAACTAGATTATCCATTTCAATTCGCAAGTAGCTTCATAAGCTTCTGTACCCCGATTCAGCTAACGAGCGACTCATCATTGTTTGCTTCTTCGTTTTCCAGGAGATTGGTGACTTCCCGAGGAACACACAGAAGCTTTTTAGGGAGCGTTTGGAGAAGACACAACTTCCCCAATCTGAATCAGAATAAGCTATAAGGTGAGGGTTTTCTTCTACTGCGTAGAAAATCCTAGATTCTGGGTTCCCTTAAGGCATTTCAGTACTCATTTAGTTGCTTCCTAATGCGATAGTCTAGGGTTATTCATGAATTGGCTAAGTTGTTGTGTGACGTATGTAATATTTGCCCTTGTAAAGCCTAAATATCGTAATCTTCCCACCAATCTTCTGTACATTTTTTGTTTATCAAGTAGCTCACCTTCTTCAATGGTTAATTTGGTTCTAGGAACTATAGGTGTTGCACAAGGTGTACAGTCTAGTAGATTGGTTTCCTGCAAGATGTCTCTGACGTATTTACCCTGAGTAAGTATCATCCATCTTCTGCTCTTGCTATTTCGATTCCCAAGAAAAACTTTGCATATCCCAGATCCTTGATAGTGAACTTTGCATTCAATGTCCTTTTAGCTGATTCCATTTGTTCTTCATTTGCACCTGTTATCAAAATATCATCCACATATGTGATTACTACCATGAAATCATCCCTTGTGCCCTTAATGTATAAGCAGTGATCTGCTTCTGATGTAGTGAACCCTATTGAGTATAGTTTGGAGGATAATTCTTTATTCCACTGCCTCCCAGCCTGTTTTAAGTCATAGATAGATCTGATTAATCTGCATACCTGTCCTCTCTTAGCTTTGGTATAACCTTGTCGAGGTAGCATATATAGCTCTTCTTCTAGATAATCATGAAGAAAAACATAATTGATGTCACATTGGTGTATTGGCCATTGCTTAGAGGCAGCAATGGCCAAGAACATTCTTATTGTTACATGATAGGATTGAATTTTCTTATATTCTCTTATATATTTACATATAATTTCAATCCTATTTTATAGATAAAATGGTC
>JANZXR010068329.1:0-11753 GCA_027575705.1 Erythroxylum echinodendron | reverse complement strand
ATGCTAGCTGGCAGAATGAACATACCTGACCAATAAACCTGTATAGAGAAGAGAACAGATCTGATCAACTGTAAACGGCCTGCGTAAGTGAGAGAAGCAGAAGTCCACAACTAGATCTGAGAAAGTATCTGCTCTATCATAGGAAGACAATCGGAGTGTCGTAACCTTCGTAGTGATAAGAGGGATGCCCAGGTAGCAAATCGGGAGGGAACCAATCTGAAACCCCAACACTCACTGAAGAGAAGAAGAATCGGCCTCAGAGATCCCTGAAAAGAAAACCCAACTTTTGGCCAAATAAGCGCAATAGAAGCTGTATCTGCTCTGCTGAAAATCATCAAATCTTCCGCAAAACAAGGATAAATTAGAGAAATCTTCTTATACCGCCAATGGTAACGGTAGCTCGGGGCTGCAGTAACCTCTCTCAATATCCCATCTAACCCCTCCATCGCCAATACAAATAATTAAGGAGAAAGGGGGTCCCCCTGTCGCACCCTCTGTGTAGCAGAAAAATATCCGTGAAGTGCATCGTTAAGTGCGACAGAGAAATGTGATGATCTGAGACAAGCCTCAATCCAACTGATCATACAATCAGGAACACTGATAGTCCTCAATCCCAATAGAATGAACTCCCAACTGACTGTATCAAAAGCCTTACGAATATCGACCTTGAGTGCGCACCATGATGGTGAGCGATCAAGGTGATAATCGTGCATCAACTCCTGGGTAAGGAAAATATCATCGGCAATCTGCCTCCCTGGAACAAAAGTCATCTGAGCTCTCCCAATCACCTCTGGTAGAACAACTTTAAACCGATTTGCAATGACCTTTGAGATGCACTTATAAAGGACATTGCAGCAAAAGATCGGTCTAAAGTCATTCAGTGTTTGTAGGCTCTCTACTTTGGGGACCAAGGCGATCCTAATGGAGTTCACCCAACGAGGCATAGCTGAGGTAGAGAAGAAATACTGCACTGCTGCCTAGAAATTTACTCCAATAATATCCCAACACCTCTTATACAAAAAAGAGGTGTACCCATCAGGCCCTGGAGCCTTATTCTCCGAGATGGAGAATAAAGCTGTACGTATCTCCTCATCTGAGACTAGGCTCGCCAAAGACTGAATCATATCCTCTGTGATACGTCGTATGAAAAAGCGAGTAGTGTCAGCTGAAGGTATCGAAGGAGGGGCTCGGAGGATACCCTGAAAATAATCCACTGCCATCTGCCCTAGTGCTCCTTGATCAGTGATAAAAGTGCCTGTCTCATCCTGTAAACCATGCACCCGACCTCTGACCTGTCTATAAATCAAGGATCTATGGAAGAATCTAGTATTCTTGTCACCCAGAGAAAGCCACTGAACCCGATATCTCTGTCTATAGAAAGAATCCTCATCCTGTGCCAATCGGTAATATTGCCTAGCTAGGTCGCGCTCAACAATAACTAAATCAGATGAGAGTAGGGAGGCATCTAAAGCTGCCTGAGCTGTAGCCCACTAGGTCTGAGCCTCCCGAACCCTGATAGAAATGTGACTATAGTCTCGAAGGTGGAAGGACTTCAGCTCCTGCTTCAGCAGACCTAATCGATGAGTCAAGCAAAACATCGGATCCCCTCATACAGGCGTACCCCAAATCCTCCTAACAAGCTCTGAAAAGTTAGGATGCTCGGCCCAACATTTCAGAAACTTAAAAGGAGTAAGAGGCCGATGTCGCTGGGCTCCAAACTGAATCACTATAGCACTATGGTCGGATATTTCTCTCGTTAAAACCTCTGTAAAAGTACTAGGCCAAGATAAGAACCATGCAGAGTTGCCGAAACTCCAATCCGAGCGCAGAAGAATAGAATTTGAGCCCTGCTGGCCATTATACCAAGTGTACCGCAAACCCCTGTAAGGAATCCGTAGTAACTCTGCATCATGTAAGCACTGGACAAAATCATCCATATGCCTGTACCATCCAATATCCCCCCCTAACTATGGCAGAGTGACTCAAAATGGCATTAAAATCACCCAAAACCAACCAAGGTATACTACGGAATCGGTGAGCCTGCAGTCGAAGAAAATCCCATAAAGCTCGCCTAGTACCTGGATCAGTGGAACCATAAATGACCATCAGACCAAAAGTAGTTCCCTCCATACGACTAGTCACCTCACAACTGATACCCTGTAAAGTGAAAACTGGACTCCGAATCGTGAACAATCCTGGATCCCAACATAATAAAATGCGACAAGCAATCACCTCCGTCGCATTACTCAAATAATCCCAACCCCTGCAAGTGGCATCAACTACACGTGGAATATGTAAAGAAATAACTTTAGTCTCCAATAGCCCAATCAAACCAAGGTCATATCGCGAAATCCAATCACTGACTGCTCTCTGAGTACTGGAGCCATTGAGGCCCCGAATATTCCAACTTCCTATCATAGGAAATTGGAAGCAAGAACGATCATAGAAATCAAAGAGAGGGGGAAGGCCCCTCGCTCCCCCTACCAGCACTTAGGCCCGAAAAGAGACGAGCATGAGGAGGCGATGTGGTGGCTGATGGAAGAAACTCGCCATGAGAGCCAATAAAGGTGGGATCATGGCTACTAATGGGAATAGATGCTTCTGAGCTAAGCACACAAAGGAGCTAACTAGGAGAAAACCTCAAATCCAGGGAAGCAGCATGAGGAGGTGTCTGACAAGGGGGAGACTGGTATGGTGGTGGAGAAACCACTGGTACTCCAGATGTAGAAACACCGGGGATGTCCCGAGTCAAAGGACTAGTGGACCGAGTTGAAGTCACCATCAGAGATGTCGACGAAACAACAACTGTAGGTGCTAGAGCAAACATAGGATTAACAGGTGCTGGGAGAACTGTAGGGGGGTCCGGTCAGTCACCGTCTGAATGGGCGATGAAATAACAAGGGCAAGTGTGGTAGTAACCGCAAGCTCAACAGGTGCTGTGACTGAAGGGGTGGTCCGGTCTTAAGTCACCGTCTGGATGGGCGATGAAACAGCAATAGCAGGTGCTGTAACAACTGCAGGCTCAATAGGTGCTGTGGGAACTGTAGGAGACTCAGATATAAGAGGCTCAGCAATAGACCCAGGGGCAGCTGTAGGCGCGGGGGAACAGGAGTGGCCAAAGACATGGCATTGAGAACACCGTTTAGGGGTCCACTCATACTCAATACGAACATGAATTGGCTCAGCGCTCAAGCCAGTATCAATCACGAGCTCGTGAAGGAGATCTGAATCAGCTGAAAGTTCCACACAGAACCGTGCAAAGGAGAGACGGGTTTAAGCGGACGTCCGATCTGCTGGGCTAGGAGGGCCAGACTGCGGTCATTCCATATAGGGAAAGGTAAGCCATGAAGGCCAACCCAGACAGGCAATCGGGATACTCGAGACTTGTCGAACACTAAATGGGGATGCCATTGCTGTAAGATAATGGATTTTCCCCCAAAAGTCCACGGGCCTCTCTCGGAACAAAAAGAACCCAGTGCCAATGGAAAGAACATTCTCCAGGCCCAGGGTTTTCCAAGCTCACATTGCGAGAGTCCGCATGGCTGGAAAAGGCATACTATGTCCCCGAAAAAACCGACTAAGCATCGAGTCCATTGATGCAAGCTCTCATCAATGAACTCAGCTGGCATAGTCACCCTACCATCAGAGGGCGCGTAGGGCAGATCCGGGAAACGAAATCTAGTAGTGGAATTCGTTATCCTAATTTTTTCCACCCAAGAAAAATCAGCAGGTTTCTTAACAGTTCGCCTCCTAGGATTTGCATGCAACACATTTCTAAGGGCATTGATGGAATTACGCAGGAGGGCATTTTTGAAATTACCTCCAGCAGGGGCAGAATGGGGATTTCCACATGATGAGTTGACCTCCAAAATAGTAGCCTCCTCCAAGACAATCGACGGATGACCATGGGCAGACCCCTCACCATGGAGATGCGGAACTGAAGGCATCGTGGGTGGTAGTTCAGTCTAAGATGGCACGTTATCCAGTCAACGAGATTGTTGCTGAGGCACTGGGAAGGCGTCGGTGGTAACGCCTGCATCGGTGGCAGCTGTGGGGTAGATAAGTGGTTATCTGGTTGGGAAGAGTGGTGTGGGAGGTGTTGGTTTGTGCAGGTTGGGTGCGGTGGTGATGGAAGTTGCGGCAATGGGGTGGTTGGTGGGTGGGTTGGTGATGGCGGTGGGTGGTATTTCGGGAGGATGGTGGGTTGTTACAATCGGTGGTGAGGTTATGGGTGGGCCGGTAGTATGGAGAGGCGGCGAAGAGGGGCGGGTGCGGGAGGTGGTGTGGATGGACGGGCCGCCGGTAATGAGGGTGTGGGCGGCGGCGGCGGCGGCGGTGGCGGTGGCGGTGGTGGAAGAGGAAGGTTGGGCCAAGAATTCGAACCCAGATTTAGGCTTGGTGGATAAGCCAATGAGCAATCCGGTTGTTGGGTTGCGTAGGTCAGGAAATTCCGAAGCCGATGGTGGGTGTTAGACTAAAAGTGGAGCGTCGGAAACTTTTTCGGCGATAGTAGTGGCGGCGGGGGCGGTGGCGCTATGGTGGCTAAGGGTGGCGGGTTGGTGGTTGACGGTGGCCGGAGACCAAGATTTGGTTTTCCGGCCCATGTAAACTGTACAAGTTTCAGAGAATTTTCGCTAAACCCTAAATCCTAAACCCTAAACCCTAACCCTAAACCCTAAACCCTAAACCCTAAAACCCTAAACCCTACTAAACCCTAAACCTTAAACCCTAAACCCTAAACCCTAAACCCTAAACCCTAAACTCTAAACCCTAAAACCCTAAAACCTAAACCCTAAAACCCTAAACCCTAAACCCTAAATCCTAAAACTTACTCCACCGACTGAGCTAGACGGGTACAGCAAATTTCAGGGCAGCAGTGCGGTACTTTTTCTTTCCCTCAGCTATGCCTCGATGGGTGAGCTCCACTAGGATTGCCTTGGTTCCCAAGGTGGACAGCCCGCAGACACTGAATGACTTTAGACCGACCTCTTGCTGCAATGTCCTTTATAAGTGCATCTCAAAGGTCATTGCAAATTGGTTTAAAGTTGTTCTACCAGAGGTGATTGAGAGCTCTCAGATGGCTTTTGTCTTGGGGAGGCAGATTGCAGATGCTATTTTTCTTACGTAGGAGCTGACGCACGATTATCACCATGATCGCTCACCACCACGATGTGCTCTTAAGGTTGATATTCGTAAGTCTTTCGATACAATCAACTGGGAGTTCATTCTGCTGGTATTGAGGACTATTGGATTTCCTGACTGTATGATCAGTTGGATTGAGGCATGTCTTATATCGACACATTTCTCTGTAGCACTTAACGGTGTACTACATGGTTATTTATTTGCTACACGAGGGGTACGACAGGGGGACCTCCTCTCTCCTTATCTGTTTGTACTGGTTATGGAGGGATTAGATGGGATATTCAGAGAGGCTACTACCGAGCTACCGTTATCATTGGTGGTGTAGGCAGCTTTCTCTGACTCATCTTTGCTCTGCTGATGACTTGATGGTTTTTGGTAGGGCAGATTTAGCCTCTATTGTCCTCATTCGACAGGCTCTGGTAGATTTTGAGAGGGTTTCTAGATTGACTATGAATCTGGCCAAGAGCTGGGTTTTCTTCTCAGGGATCTCCAACGTCGAGTCTTCTTCTCTTCAGTGAGTACTGGGGTTTCAGATTGGTTCCCTCCCGATTCGCTACTTAGGCGTCCCTCTTATCACTACGAGGCTAAGACACTCAAATTGTCTTCCCTCGGTGGAGAGGATACTCTCTAGGATCCGATTTTGGACTTCATCTTCTCTCACATATGGTGGTTGACAGTGGCCGGGGACCGAGATTTGGATTTCCAGCCCATGGGAAGTGTAGATATTTCAGGGAATTTTATCTCACTAAAAAACTCTAAAAACTCCTCCTTAAACCCTAAACCCTAACTCTAAACCCTAAACTCTAAATCCTAAACCCTAAAACCCTAAACCCTAAACTTTTTTTTTGAAGAAAGTAACATGTATATTAATAAAGAGGGAAAAGGTTCAATATGTACAATCAATCAAAAGAAACAAGGTCACAGGCGACCCTCAACAAAAAAAAAATCATATGAAACAGCCTCAAGAGGCTATCAACAAAACAATACAAACAACATATCTATGGGGGTGGTTTCCAGATATGTCGCTGGAGGGCGGGTATCTGGAAACGAGACTCGAGACCGAGAAGTCGAGAACGGATAACCTCTGAGATGTCCTGCACAATGTCAGTGGGCGATCTGTGCCGTCTACTGAAAATGTGGTTATTCCTCTCATACCATAGAAAGTAAACAGTGGCAGAAAGGACCAACTGTGAGACTAGGTGTTTGAAATCCTTTCTCCGTCGTAGGTGGGTGGAAGCCCAATATAGGAGGGATATCCACGAAATCGAAGGCCAAGCAGTGGAGGTCTTCGTCTAGAGAGAACCCCAAACCCGGGATGAAAATCTACACTAAAAGAAAAGGTGTCGTGCGTCTCTAGAGAAGAATCACACAGAACACAGGCTGAAGAAGACAGAACATCAAACATATGAAGCCTGTCCATAGTCCAGAGGCGGCCCTGTGAGGCTAACCAGAGAATAAAGGAGTGCCGTGGGATAAGCTCTGAAAACCACAATAAGTGATGAATCGAATCCACTGGGCGTCGAGCTAGGAGAAGGTGCCATGCAGAGTCAACAGTGAAAACTCCGGATGAATGGTCTTTCTAAACCCAACTATCGAACTGCTAGATATGAGGCCGAAATCTAATAGAGTCCCATACCTGCTGCAGCTCACTACCCCCCTCAGGTAAAGCCCAATTCCCTGAATCTATAATCTCCGAGACCTTGGCATCCCAATACAGCCCAGTAGAAGAGAGAACCCTAAAAGGAAAACGGTCATAAACCCTAAACCTTAAACCCTAAACCCTAAACCCTAAATTTTCAAAAAAATTATGGGAGTCACTTTATGAAGTTTGGGATCATTACAAATACTTGTAAAGGAGCTATCCCTATCACAACTTACCTAGAGAATTTGTATTACAAACCTTCTAAAATGGAGTTAATCCACCTATAAAAGGAACCATCGATGTAACATCTGGAGGATTGCTAATGAAAAAGATAGTTGAGGAAGCAGGGGATTTGCTAAAAGAGATGACAAACAATATCCAGCTTTAGAAATCAGATCGAAGTAGACAAAAAATGTCCTTCTATGATAAAAAAGGAGTCATTACTATTAATTTAATATAGAAGCGAACTATGCGGGCAAAATAACCATGATACCATTGATAGCTTCTTAATGAAAAATAATAACATGGAGCAACTCAACTACATGGGATCATAAGAGACAATTTGTATTCTAACACTTACGTACTATCCTAAGTGGAGGAGTCACCTAAATTTTTCTTGGTCAAATAATGCGAGTAACTAAATGGGAAATCAAGGCCCACCTAGATTTAAATAAGAGAAGTCTAATAATGATGACTAGAAAATGGATAAGATTCTAAATAAACTCATAAGTATGGAAGGGAAGTTTGAACAGGTAATTAAAAATCACGTTTCTTCCATTCATACCTTAGAGGTTCAAATGAGCCAACTAGCCAAAATGTTATCTACGAAAAGTATAGGGAGTCTCCTGATCAATATTAAAGCAAACCTAAGGGAGCAGCTCAAAGCAATCATACTCATATATGGGAATCAGTCAAGCAGCAAACGAAGAAGCAATTTAAAACCCACTTAGAAGAAGACAAAGAAAAGAAAAAGAAGGATGTAAATATAAGTGAGTAACTTCCTTATATTGCGCTTCTACCATATCCGCCATAGATTCCACTCCTGTAACGATTAATAAAGAACAAACTAAATGCACATTTTGCAGAGTTGATGGAGTGAAAACTTTGCAAAATTATTTTATTTTTTGTGGAGTCATTGGAAAATATGCCCAAGTACGTGAAGTTCCTTAAAGACAAATTAAAAAAGAAGCTAACTTGTGAAGAAAATAAAATGATAACATTAATCAAAAGCTGTAGCTCTATTATCACCAATCATATGCCTTCTAAGCTGAAGGACACAGGAAGCTTCACAATGCCTTATGTCGTTAGAGAATTAGAATTTGCAAAGTGTTTATTAATATGTTTTTTATTTTCATTATGATTATTTTGTTAGGAGTGAATTGCTAGATTTTGGTGGCCAAAAGTATCCCCAAATTCTGTCCCCAACATCATCACCATATCGATCTGCTTAACCAATTTTATGCTCTTAACCTTGTCTTCTCTTGTCATCTTTTATTTTTATTTTTATTTTGTTTTTTTACATTGAGAATAATGTGTTGTCTAAGTGTGGGGATAATTGTGCATTGACATGTTAAATGTGTGACTTTTATAGATGATATTCTCTTAGTTTTGATTAGGTTGACATTTTTAAACATATGTTGTATATGTGTGAATTATGTGAATATGTCAATGGCAATAACTTAATGGAATTAGTTTAGCTTTGAGCATAGTCATTTAATTTGTAAAGGCATGTTGACTTATGAATTTTATGTTTCAAGTGTCTTTGGCTAAGTATGCATGTTAATTAAGATATGACATCTATTTTTTTCACTTTAGCAAATTTGTTATATAAATTTATAATTATAAGTCAATTTAATAAGTTGGAATCATTAGTAACCTTTCGTGAGGACAATTGAATAAAAAGAAATGAGGTAGGCTATATGAAAAAAAGTGTTTCAATAAATGAAACCTACTGATCTTTGAAAATAGTAAGAATTTTCATAAAGAGTTACTTAGCTATAGTTGCATTTTCATTCAATTACTATTTATGAATGTATGTGTACAAGTACTATAGGTAAATGGTGAATGAATAGTATGATACTGTTTTGGCTAATATGTATATTCAGTTCAAAGTGCTTAACTATAAAAAGCATACGTTACTATGTTAGAACAAATTAAATGATTAATGTTTTGGGTTAAGTTGATTGCATGAGATTTGAGCCATTATGTCATTATCGCATGTGTATGAATGAGGTCTTATGTGTTTTATTTTTTAGTTATGTTTGAGTTTTTGTCTTTGCTTAGGGACAAGCAAAAGTCTATATGTGGGAATGTTGATAGGTGTAGTTTATACTATGTTTTGAGAGGTGATTTAGTGTGTTTTTAGATGTGAAATAAATGATTGTCAAATGTATAGGGTTAGAATTAAAAGTCTATATGTGGGAATGTTTATAGGTTTAGTTTATACTATGTTTTGATAGGTGTTTTAGTGTGTTTTTAGATGTGAAATAAATGATTGTCAAATGAATAGGATTAGAATTATGTTAGTGTGATTATTTGTTTAAGTGTTATGTAGGTTAAAGCATGATTTTATATCTTTTTTAAACCAGGGGTGGCGCCCTAGAGGGGATGGATACCCTATTTTATTAATAAGAAAAGTGCAAAGTACAGAGTAGGGGGCATGAACCTCACCTACCTGAAACAAATGAAGTTTGCATTAACAAATAATCTAGCACTAGATACCAACCATCAAAGATGTGAAAATATAAGGAAATTACAAACTCCAACAGTGCAATTATCTATTACATTTAAATAGTTTTGATTCTTAATAAAGGCAAAATTGACCTATTTAAAGTCAATATACCCCTTAAGGTATGAGGTATCAGTGATTGAGTACTATAGGTGGTCAAACCCCCTAAAGAATATCATAGATTTTCCAAGAAATCTATTGCTTGATTTGCCTACCTATAACAATGAAGAAAACCATCCATGAAAGAGAACCTCAATACATCAGCTAACTAATCTTTTAGCTTCCATGGAATCTGAACTTTACCAAGGTACATGTTAACCAAAGTTTTGGAGTCCAACTTAACTATTACTCAAAAATTGGTAATAATTCAACATAAAGCTTCAATCCTCGCAAAAGAGACTATGTTTCTACTTCTACGTTTGTAACATGTTACATAAGGAATTCGAATGCCAATACAAACCTTCTAACTTATCTAAAAAAACTCACGCCACCTCTACCTAGACCTAGGTTCCCTTTTAACACACCATCAATATTCAACTTTAGAAATCTGAAAGAGGGCTTACACTAATGTGCTAAGGAAACCTTATAGGGCCAAACATACCTTCAACAGTCTCCACCACACCTTGCAACTATTTACATGAAATTATTAAAGAAAGAGAGTACTATAAAACATAAGAGATAAAATCAATAATCTCTGAGATCACCAAAGAGATAGGATGAGGAGATCCATCAAGTTTTTTTGAGTAACGCATCTTCCAAATACTCCAACTAATAAAAGGTGGCAACACACGATAGACCTATTTCACAGCCGGATTGCCCCTAGTTGACCACCATCATATTAGCATATCACTATGTAGGGATCCACCAAACCAAATGGCATAATAAAAAACCTCCAAAGGTGCATAACCCAATCACCAAGAAGGAACACGTGATCTAGACATTCTGTCCAACCATTTTGACAACAATTGCATCTCGAAGGTCCAAGAATCCTTAGCCTTGGAAAGTTAATATCCAAAGGAAGCCTATTTTTTCATAAGTGTAATATGAAAAGTGATACTTTCATAGGAATCGCTTCATGCCAAATATTACATCCTATTATAGTTCATATGCCCACATCTCTAACACAGTTATAGGCAGAAGTAAAATAGAATTCCCTAGTGGTAGTGTCCCTTTAGGTGAGTTTATTACCAGAGTGAACAATACAATCCTGAATCTGCTGACGAATATCTTGCATTCTTTTCCAAGTCAGAAAGTTCATCAGTCTAGGCTGAATTGCTCCCGGATCGCCTCTAATTTTATACTTGGCTGTTAGGAAGGATGCCTATCAAGAATTACCCATTAGATATCACCACCACAACTTACTTGAAAAGGCCAAGTATATGTCATGCAAACACCGCAAGCCAATACCATCTTCCTCCACTGGGCGACATAGGGATTTCAATGTAATCCAATAAAGCTTAAGCCCTTCTTCACCTACTCCCCACAAAAAAGCTACAAATATTTTTTCCAATTTATTCAAATTCGTTTACAAGTGATTTGTTGCAACCAAGACATGTAATGGAAGAGATCGGAAAAATGATCGAAGTAGAGTCAGTCTTCCCCTACTAATAATTGATTGCTTGCCTAATGAGATATTTTTTTAGTAGCTTTATCTACTAATCTTTTAAAAAATTCGTAGCTTGTTCTTCCTCAATAAATGGGGCATCCAAGATATGTGAATGGGGATTAGCGATGCTAGAACTCAGTGATATGTACAATCTAATTTTGTTTTTTCTGAGAGCATCTAACTATATAAAAACCACTCTTATTATCGTTAACTAGCTGGTCAAAACACTTTTCATGTTCTCCCTATGCCTGCCTAACTATTGTGATGGACAATCTCAATCCATTTGTAAAAATCAATACATCATCAGTGTTGGACCAATGTAGGTTGACAAATTAAATCCTTCTATATTTTGATAATAATAAAACATAAAGAAATGGTTAAGAAATAATTTCAGGAAGTTAATAAAATAGAACACTGGTCGACTAAAACTTACACAGGTCGACTATTCATGCTGATGGAGAATTGACTAATGATAGTCAGAGATGAAGCACCTAGTTTGAAAAATTACAGTAGTCGACTAATGAGTATCAGAATTAAAAATGTGGAATTCATGTGAATATCTTGCATGAGGATTTTAAATATGTATCTCAACATTCAAAGATTAGAGAATCAACCAGATTTATTAGTTGGAGAAC
>JANZXR010068298.1:0-11754 GCA_027575705.1 Erythroxylum echinodendron | reverse complement strand
AGTGATTGCACGTAGCGCTCCCTTATCTTAGGATATGTGTCGGAATGACCTACGGGCGTCCCGATGCGTACCCTAGGGTAATGGAGTGTTACAATTTCGAACTCAAAAATAGAGTTGTCAAGGGTTCAATTTACCTTATGTGCTAAAATTGCTTACACTTGATGTGAATGAACTTATGACTGATATTATTGCATATGCTCTTGATTGATATAAGGCTGACATAGTTGTCTAAAGAAAAAGGTGAATATAGATATATGGTTCAGATTTCCATTTCTAATTTATCTAATTAAATAATTCGTTTGAGTGTCTTTCTTTTTTCATTAGTTGTTAAGAGGCCCTTCTATGATGATTTTGCCTAGTTTTACTTTTGCAAATTTTGTGTTGGTATTTAACCATCAAGAACAAAGTATTGTTCTACCTATGATAAACTTATCCTCTTAATGGTTTTTATTTTTCATATTTTCTTGTTCTATATTTTACTGCAAGCACATGGAATAGTTGTGGCGAGCATAGGTGAGTATGGTTCAATCCTACAAGTATTATTGATTTGGTACTTATTACCTATAAACTTAATAAGTTAGAACAACCTTTATAGATTGATGAATAAAGAAAATAAGGAAAGTAAATAATAAGGTAAAACAATGATTAAGAATAGGCCAAACTTTAAGTTAACTAGATTTAGACTAGGTTCCTCTAAGATCAAACTATATTCAATTTCACCTTTGATTAATGAATTATTCTGGCTTTTTAGACCAGCAAGAGTTCCTAACTTAGACCATATTTTATCTCAAGAGATATAGTCCATATTTGAAAGAATCAACCGAATGCTCTTTTAAATCTAGATAACCTAAAAATGCTTTAGTTTGTTCAATGAACTCTCTTGATAGTTTTTACCTTAACCAAGGAAGATCTTGTAGCTTTCTCTCGAATAGCTCATGCTTAACCCTTTTTGTTCACACTATAACCTACACATACATATTATCTCCCAAACCTCAATGCATGAATCATATAATGAATCTTCCATTTTTTCTCCTTCAATTTAATCAATATAAAGGCATGAATATATCATAAGAAAACTAGAATTTTATAGAATGAAAGAATAAATTGAAGTATGGTTTTTCCTACCTAAATCTATATCCTAATTAGTTTATAATCACATAAAGAATATCAACACAGGATAAAGAAATGATGTTCTTAGTTCTTAAAATCTCTAAAGAATTGTTGAAATATGCCTTTCTTTCTATGACATGGTGAATTCTTCGCCAAAATTAATACAAAATAAATTTAAAGTGACTCTTGGCTTGTTTTCATGGGCAAAAACTCTTCTCTTTTTGCATCCTTTCTTTGCTAAAAACCTGAAATTATAACTTTTAATCAGCTAGATGAACTCAAAACATGGGTTCATGTAGTAGATCATATCCTCTATAAATTTCTCAATAGTTATTAACACCAACATGAGCACCTATATAGTACTGTATATGACACCACATTTTCCATCCTAGGGTAGGTATCTACAGTGTGCTGGATAAACAAAAGTAACCACCTTTATACACGGCCCTCAACATAAGACTATGTATATTTTTATATTATAAAGTTCTTCTCCATATCTTCGAAATTTCTCCATCACTCTAATTCTTTTTTAACTTTACTTATTTTCCTTATATGAGCAAAAATATGACCTAAGTTGATAAAACATTTTAAATTAAGTATCATATCCTTTAAAATTATCCAAAACATAAGCGATATACTAGGAAAATAATGTATATCTAGCATACAATATATGATAACTTTTAAATCTAACATCTATTTACCTAAATTATATGTATATTAGATGCAAGAGAGATTTAAACAGATTAACTAATTGTCTTCTGGAAGATTTAAAATGGTAAGTTTATATGATGAATAAAATTGTTAGCTTTTTTATAAAAGTTATTGCAATTTTGCTTGGTGATAAAAATCTTCTAATATGGATAAACCTAACTAGTATTTGTCAAATGGTCCACATATGTTGGATTTAATGTACAACACACACTTTGTGGCTCAAAATTTTGTTTCCATACAAGATCAATCTCACTGAATTCATACAGGTTACAAAACTATAAAGAATGACAACTATAGATCATACTATGTTCTGTTAGGTGTTTAAGTGTGGTTTTAAGTATTTCTTAGATGATTACCATGTGTATAGACTTATAATTGTCTTCTTGTTAATGTTTGTATGTGTTTTAATTGCTGAGTGGCTTAGAGCAAAAATTTGATCTTAATTTCATGTTTTAATGAATGCTTGATGTGTTTGTGAGTAATGGAAACAAGAAATTGGAGAAAAAAGAGGAAGAATTGGATGCATGGAAGCAGGTCACTATCGTGATAAAGAGTATAAGGAGCAGATTCCAACTGATTTCAACTTTTCTAACTCGCAAGTTTTTCTAATCCTTTGATGTTTTAGGGATTTTTTGGAACAAAATTAAGTAGGGAAACCTTGAAAAGAACCCTATAAGCCCAAAGAACTATTTAAGAGAATAAAAATACAATAAAAATATAGCAGTTAACATCAAAAAGTGGATCAAACTTGGGAGATCAAGAAGAATATCCAGGAATTCTAGCTTTCCAGATCAATGAGCAATTAGAGTTTTTCTTCCTTTCCTTTAGTTCTTTTATTATTATCGATGTGTAATTTGAATTCTAAGATGTTAAACAAGTTTATGGAGTTCTAAATTTCATATTAGGATTTATTCTATGACTTTGATTATTGTTGATTTCAATACATATTGTATATTTGTGATAACTGTTCATGTATAAACTTAATAATAAACCAAGGGAGTGAGTCAAAAGTAATTATTGTTAGATTTTCTAATAAGAGTTAAATGTTTAATAAACTTGAAAATATAAAGTTAATAAACATTTAAAGAGAGATCTTGTTTGAAAAGTTAATTATCCAATATATAGCTTCAGATCGAATTGAATAACTTAAGGAAAGTTTTGTGAATCGAGAGATTTCAAATCTGAAATTCAAAAATTTCAATTAGGGTTAATTGATTAGATATTGAGAGAGAGTAATCAATACCTTAGGAAATATATGACCAAACATATAATTGAATCAACAATAGTAAAGGAGACAAAATAAGGAAATAATAAGTCCTAAGTATTAAATCTTGAACACACCACTAAATTTGATTGGTAGCTCATTTGTTATTTGAATTATTTACCTTGTTTTATTATTTGTTTCAATTTATGTCATTTATTTTTATTCAAATCACATTCTCAATACCTTATACCAAGTTAAGTTCAAATTTTTAACCTTGTATAATCCTCATCGAAATCATAACCTTATATATTACAAGATACAATCCATATACTTGTATTGTTAATGATTCTATTAGATATAAAACTTGCTCAATAAGTTTTTGGTGTTGTTATCGGAGATTTTAGCATTATGACTATTTGAATTCCTTTGATTTAAGGAATTGTTACCCTTTCTTATGTGATTTAGGAACCCAATCCCAAGTAATTACGAAAAAGGAAAGTTTGTAGGCAAAGTAGAAGACATGTCAATCTAGACATCACAAGGAAAGAATGAGGAATCTGAAGAGTTAAAAGCCAAGAAGAGGTATAAAGAATGATGGTGGAGGAATTAGATCATATAGATCAAAAGACCCTTATGGAATTCATGAGGCTAGGGTTCAATACCACTAATGCAAGTAACAGATGATCTGTGAGAAAAGATGGCAAATGATAGCTACCTTTGGATAATAGAATTAAGTAGACAACATTCAAACTTCTTGGATCCAAAAGGAATGATTTTTATGGAATCAATGAAAATATTGTAGGCTAAATTTGACAACCTATCAAAGCAATTAAACAACCTAATAGCCATCTCTTTCTCTCCATTCAAATCAATTAAGCATGGATGTGAGCGATGTGGATAAGAGAGGCATGTCATAGCTAATTGCTTCCTAGTGAAAAACAACAACCTGTAGTAATTACACTTCAATGGAGTATAATATGGTTAGGGATGTGTTGTGTCTAGATTCTGTTGCTTAATTTTGGTTACAAATCCTAATGTTTTGATCCAAATGTGAGATGAATTAAGTGAAAATAGTGTGAATATTGCAAGAGTGTTAATTGGATTATCTTTTGAATGTGCATGAAAGGATGAAATGGGTCATGATCAAGGTGTGACAATAGAAGTCACACCCGTGACTCCCATTGTCATAGATGTGATATGGGAGACACATAGGTATGACAAGGGTGGTCACACCTGTGACGACCTCAAGCACACTTGTGACAAGTTTCTCCTTTAATTCATCAACTGGAAACTATATGGTTAAGGGCTTAGAAACCTAAAACTAAAAAGAGACTATAAATAGAGAGAATAGAGGATGGCAGCACGCTTTAGACATATTTTTCACACAGACTCATTCGGAGAAAAAAATGGAGAGAAAGAAAGAACAGAAGAGAGCTAGAAATAGCTTCAGCATCTGATCATCTGGGTTAGAACCAAGCAGGAGTACAAGGCGAGAGCCAATGCAGACAGCTTGGGAGTGCAGGAGACCATTACAACTCCGTCATCTAAGCTTTGTTTGTTTGTTATATTCTTCATTTGTTGCATTATTTCTTCGAGTTTTACTTTTCTGTTATTTACTAAGCTTACTACCCTGTTAGCTTAACTGACTGATAGTCTGTTATCTTTTAATAGTACATTTAGTTATTTACTTGGTTTATTACTTAATACTTCTCTTATACTAATAAAGATGGGATTAAAGTATTTGAATATGATGAACCTTGTTATTTCCATAATGGGCTGATATCCTTTTCTTGAGGATTAATGTAGCTATTTTAGTCGAACATGCATGATTGAGGGACTATATTGTTGTCTTATGCTTGCTATAGTTTATGACCTGAATGGATGTAATAGCTTGACAAAACTTTGCATCATTTTGGTATTAAACAAAGGATCGAAAGAAGAACTTTAATATAAAACAAGAAACTATAAATGCTTAGGTTAAGAATTAGAAATATATTAACTAAAGTTATAATTAGCAGTAGGGTTTCCATAATTAATTCAGACGATAACATGTTGAATACAAAAGTTAGATTTGGTTTATTATTCGAGTTGATCTTAAAACCTAACTGTTAATTTTCGTAAGACAATTATCCAATCATTTCCCCTTAATCATACATAGCAGATTGAATTAGTGATATTAATTCTTAAGAGTTTTCCACTTCGATTAACCTATTCGCTTTGTTCCAGGTAAATTAGTTCACTTATCAGTTTAACTTTGTTATTTTCTTTAAAGGCTTCACTCAACAAAATGGGATAGAATGTTTAAAATTGCATTTATTTTTATTTTTTGTTCAAGATTAATTTGAGTGGACCAATTTCACCTCTTTAGGAGACAACCCTGGGTAATCAACTACAACTACCTGGTATACTTGCGAGTAGGATAGCCCAGGTACTTTTAGAACTTATTTTGGGCACATTAAGTTTTTGATGCCGTTTCCGAGGAGGTGCTTAGTGCTTGCTCTTAATTTAATTTTGATCTTTTTGATTGTTTTGCATGTTCATGCATACATTTTTATCGTGTTATTTCATTGTGTTGTTTCAATAGTTTTCATTACTAATTCAGTGTTTGCTTTATTTGTTTATGCAAGGAAGGAGATCTCGAGAAAGTGAACTCATCATTTTTATTGATAATATGCATTAAATAAGAGGGCTTCAAAAGGACCTTGAAGAAAATATTGAGGAACCCAAGCTTGAAGATCAAAAGATAAGTGAAAGGCAGCCAGTAATGAAGGAATATGTTAAACCAGTGGTTGGTATTGCCACTTCATGCATACGTTTGGGAGAGGAAACCAAAAAATATGAATTGAAGAGCGTCCACTACAACATACTGCCATCTTTCTATGGGGTTCCTAATAAAGACCCTTTAAACTTTATTCGGGAGTTTTATACCACTTTCTAGAAATTTTCTTTGGATGGTTTAAATAAAGAATTACTCAGAATGAGATGTTTCCCACAAACATTGAAGGGTCAGGAAAATATGTGAAAATGCTAACCATAAGACAATCCTAAGACGCTCTGAATCATGAGGTATATGGTGTGTGTGGAACTTTTGCTCATAGAGCCAATGTTTGTTCATATTCTTTTGAATCTTTTATAGGTGAGGAAGAACAAGCAAATTCACTTAATATTTTTCAACCAAGGGTGTGTAATGATCCATATTTAAACACCTACAACCCTAGTTAGTGAAACCACCCAATTTCTTTTGGAAGACTAGTAATCCACCAGTGTAGCCCTAACCACCATATTAGAATTTTCAAAGGCAGAATCAATTCTAAAGGAAATCATCAAGTTAGAGCATACTGAGAAAGCCTTCTTTAGAGGAAAGATTGAATGCATTCATTCAAGCCACTACTCATAATCAAAAGATGAACAACAAGAGCTTTGATTTATTTGAAGCTTCTGTAAAGAGGGTTGGGACTCAAGTAGGGCAATTCTCTACAAAAATGCAAGGCAATCAAAAAGGAAAGTTGCCCAGTCAACCCAAATAATCCAAGGCCATTACGATTCTAAGAAGTGGTAAGTTGATTGATAATCATGTTGAGATTCCTTCTAATATGTCTGATGTAGGTAATCAAGAAGAGGAGAGTCTCTTTAAAGAAAAATATGGGAAAAATGAGGAAAACAATAGGAACGACTCTTCAAGTAACGTTCAGGGAGGTAAAAAACTCAGGCATGTAATTAAGGGTGATGAAGGACCAAGATTGCATAAGGTGACCGATCCTTATAGACCATCAATTCCATATCCAAGCTACCTTAAGGACTCTAAACAAGATGAGCAATTTTTTGATCTCTATAACATGCTTTCTAAAATTAATATTAATCTACCATAGTTAGATATGATCAAGAACATTCTAGCATATGTGAAGTTCTTTAAGGAACTAAGCGCCAAAAAATAGAAGTTTGCACCACATGAGAAGGTGATAGTTTCAGAAGTAGTAAGTGTAGTCCTTCAGCAGCAGTTACCCCCTAAATTGAAAGATCTAGAGAGTTTCATTGTGAAGGTATAAATGGGTAATGGTGAGGAGGTTAAAGGTACGCTTAACCTACGAGCAAGTATAAACCTAATGCCTCATTCCATTTATATGAAATTGGATCTAGGACAATTAAGACCTACCAACATGTGCTTGCAATTAGCTGATAGGTCAATCTGTTATCCGAAATCAATAAAGGAAGATGTGTCAGCGAAGGCTAGAGGATTGACTGTCCCACTAAACTTTGGGGTTTTAGATATGGGGGAAATAAAGGAGTAAAAGAAGGAGCACACCATACTCCTTGGGAGACCTTTTATGGCCACAACCAACACTTTGATTGATGAGAAGAATGGGAGATTGACCATGACTATCTTAGGAGAAACAATAGTCTTTTCAATCTTTAATGTTAAACCTATCCCTATTACTGTTGTTTATGAGGAGTGTTCTCTGATGATCAAATTAATGCTGCAGATTTTGATTTTTCCTTGTAGGAAGAAGAAACAAGGGAGTTAGACTTGGTTAAAGAGTTTGACAAGTATTGCTAGTTCTTAGATGATGTTGCAGGAGGAGAGTTTGGTGAATTCTTAGAGATAGCATCCAATGTGGAGAATAATGCAACCTACCAAAAGTAGAGCTGAAAGAGTTACCTAAACATTTGATGTGTTTTTAGGTAAAGGGGAAACATATCCTGCCATTATTGCATCTACTTTGGATGCTGATTAAGAAAAAAACTTTGCATGAGATGAAAAGATTAAAGAAGGCCATAGGTTCGAGTTTAAGTGACATTAAGGGAATTAGTCCCTCCATGTGCATGAATAGGATTATCCTAGAAGAGGGGGCTAAACCAATGAGAGGGATCTAAAGGAGACTCAATCCTAATATGTGGGAGGCAGTTAAGAAGGAAGTTTTGAAATTGCTTGATAGGGGAGTGATTTATCCAATTGCAGATAGTGAGTGGGTGAGCCTAGTGTATGTGGTTTCAAAAAAATATGGCATTACTATTATCCGAAACGATAAGAATGAGTTAGTGCCTACTAGGACTACCATTGGATGGAGAATGTGTATTGATTACATGAAACAAATTGCGGCGAATAAAAAGGACCATTTTGCTCTGCCTTTTATTAATCAAATGTTGGATAAACATTCTGAACATAAATTTTATTGTTTTATTGATGGTCTTTCAAGTTATTACCAAATACTGATTGCTCCTAAGGAACAAGAAAAGATGACATTCACTTGTCCATTTAGGACATTCACTTTTAGGAGGATGCCATTCATGCTGTGTAATACACCTACAACATTTCAAAGATGCATGTTTTCCATTTTCTCAGACATGATTGAGGACTTTATTGAGGTATTTACGGATGATTTCTCAATCTTTGGTACCTCTTTTGATGATTGCCTAAATAAGCTATATCGTGTGCTTAAAAGGTGTATTGAATGCAACTTGACTTTAAATTGGGAAAAGAGTCATTTTATGGTGAAATAAGGAACAGTTCTAGGTTATTTTGTATCAAAAAAGGGAATTGAGGTGGTAAGGGTACATTTGAAGTTATATAAAAACTTTCACTGCCCATTTCTGTCAAGGGTATTAGAAGTTTTCTAGGACATATTGAATTTTATAGGAGGATTATCAAAGATTTTTCTAAGATAAGTGTCCTTTATGCCAGCTATTAGCAAAAGATGTTTGTTTTGATTTTAATGAGGAATGCCTTAATGCCTTTAATGTTCTCAAAGAAAAACTGATCTCTGCACTGATTATTGTGGGTCTTGATTGACCTTTACCTTTTGAAATTATGTGTGATGCTTCTGATTTTATTGTGGGAGCTATTTTAGGCCAAAAAGTTGAGAAATCTTTGCATTTAGTCACTACAAAAAAATAATACAATCCACGACATTTTATTGATAAAATGTCTCGAATTGTGAAGAGCTTTTTTGACATTTTAAAAATGTCACAAAAAGTTTGAATTTTTCACGACATTTTATAAAAATGTCACAGATTTGTTACATTTTTTTGCGATGTTTTATCAATAAAATGTCGCAGATTTATATCCGCAACATTTTGTTGAATAAAACGTCGCTTATACCCAACCCTAAATAATAACCCAACCCATCGTCTCCTAAACTAGATAGCCTTTTTTGTTTTTCCCCAATTCTTCTCTTCGTTTGCGCAAAATCCCTAAAACCACAACTAAATACGTATCTCGCACCAGCTCGAGTTGTGGGTTGGTGAGACGATTGACTATGGAGATGACGACGATGGTGCCAATATATCCCGCAAACTCGTGTAACCACTACCACCACTACCACTCTGTATGGTGGTCAACTCTAGTTCGACGAATGAGGAATGGTGGTTAAAGCCGTTGTGCTCGAGGAAGGTCGAGTCAGGATTTGGATTGGGTGATGAGTTTTGAGATATAACAGTTGTTGAAGGTTCCATGTAAGTTTTCTTTGGCCTGGCAGGTTACTATCATGAGGATAGTGTTGATTTGGAAAGGAGATGGAAGATATACACACCTCACATTTCCATTGTCTCTTGAGTAGGTCTTTTTCAAGTATTTTGTTAAATGTATGGGAATTGTAATATAGATGGCTCTAATTGCGCAAATTCAACACCCTTACATTGTTGAATTTAAAGAAGCTTGGGTTGAGAAAGCCATTTCTTATTCTCTTTGCCTTCCCACATTAGCTCTCTCTGTTTTGCAAAGGTAACATTTTTTCTTGTAATACTCTCCTGGTTATGCATAATGATCACTTCTTTATTTCATTATCCCTTTCTTTTTCTTGTTTTGTTTAAGATTTGTGTGAATGTGAGCTGGATGTGTATTGTGATGTGGGATTTTAGCTAATTGGTGAAATATTTGCCTTTCTTTTCCTTGTGGCAACTTAAAAAATTTTGTGGAAGATTGAAACTTTATTAATCAACACTGGAGACTGACTATTAAATTCAGTTGCTCCCTTTGGTGGAAGCGTCCTAGGTGTTTCTTCTTTACGTTGTTTAGGTATCGACTGCGATTACAATTGTTTCATTTCAGATTTTGACCCTTTTGTTTCAATTTGTTTTTTGGGTTATAGAAGAACATTTTAGAGTCTCTTTGTCCTTATGATTGATAATTTTCTTAGATTTCATATGCTTAAATTTTGTGATTATATGACTGCACGTAGATATTTGTCTTCAGTTTATCTGGGTTGCATCTGAGTAGGTTCAAGATGGAAAATTTCACATGTTCTGTTGTTCATGGTCCTGGTTACATTGAGAAATGTGTGTGAGAGAGAGAGAGAGCTGAAGTATGAGTTCTATATCTCTACGTTAACCAAGGCTATTGGTTTTTCGTATAATTTTAGGTGTTAAATTAGGAGCCCTTGTGACAATTTTGTTTAAACCGTATTCAGTCTTATGAATGTGATTTATAAATGTCTCATCAAACAAAATTAGGTTGCATTCATCTGTTTTTCAGTTGTGTTATAGCTTTGGATTAGCTGTTTACAACTTGTTAATTGGTTTTTAGAATTCATATCCACAAAGAGGTTTACAATATATTATAAGAGTGCTATATTGCACATTTTTCCATTTATATATACCTTGTTGTTTAAGCTGCATTTCTTTCATTGATCCTTCTGTCAAATTTTTATGTGATAATGTATTATTGTTGTATTACCGAATAAATTTGTCGTTATTGTTTAGTTGGTTTCTGTCATCTTAAGTAAGAAGTGTCTGAAAACCCTTGTTTGTAATACTTGTCTTGTGTTTCTCTATCATGTTGCTTTTATTGTAATAACATGTTGTCGAATGAACAAAAAGTATGGGCTAGGTCCTTTTTATCTTTCATTATCTCTGCTTCTTTGTTTGATTATAATTATTACTGTAGAGCACAGGAAGCTGAATATATCTCTTTTGGCATATGAGACCCATAGCATAAGGATGAAAACCTTAACGCAAATACAGTTTAAATGAGTACATGTTCTAGTAATTTATGAATTGGTTTGTTGGCATGGTAATAATTTTCCAATGCTAGCTGAACATGATCTTTTGCTCTGTCTCTCTAATTATGAATTAATGTGGTAAATTTAGTTACTCAAAATGCTATTTTAACTAGAACATACTCTCATTAAAGGTTCTGTAAATGTTTATTAAAATCTGGGCCATTGGAGAAGAAATGCTATTAAAATCAGTTAGTGTTTTCTTATCACTTTTTCGATATAGTCAGCAGCATTGCATTTCAAAAAAATTCTTTTGTCAAGGACATTTTGATTTTATAAGCCTTGTATTAAAGTTACAAAAAGAGACAAATTTTTTCTTAAGAATTATTTTAATTGGGTAAGTTTTTTTTATTCCACTTCTCAAATCATTTATTATAAAAACATGGCAATATATCTATTCTTGGTCATTAGACTATAAGGTCCTATTAAGAGGTCTCTATCTAAGTTTGTTAAACTGATATATCACTGAAATTCTACTCCATAATCTAATAGTATTGTTGAATAGTCCAACCAATGTCACATGTTATGTTTCTCTTTTAGTATTGGATACTTATTGCGATTTCTTTACTACACAGATTTAAACTATAGATGGTAACTAGTAAAGAAGCTTTCAAATTTTCCTGTTCCAACAAGGCCTCTGGGTTTGGCATCAGCTGGTGTTTCTATGTCGATCTTCAACATCCTATCAAAAGTTTTCAATATACCTCTCCTTAGTGTTGCTACTTCATTTGTGGCCGA
>JANZXR010068268.1:0-11758 GCA_027575705.1 Erythroxylum echinodendron | reverse complement strand
CTAATTTCATTTGCATGTCTATTCTGCCCAAAAGGTACTCATTCTTGGTCTGGAAGCCAGAGCCTGAGTACTTGTCTAGAGATAACGTAAGAAGTTGGCCCCCTTGGAGTATTTTACCTCGTTGGTCGCCCCAGGTAATATCAACATCCTGGTCGAAATTGCCCTCTGTGCTTGCCATCAGAGAGCACACCAGTAGAGACAGCAAGAGCCCTGATTCGAGCTTAGATGAGAAAAGGATTGACATTTTTCTTTTTCTTGGTTTGGGGATGGATGTAGAGATCTTCTAAAGAATAAGGAGTTCAACTTTAGGTTGAAGAAAGAGAGAAGTGTAAGTTATGTGATGGGAGAAATAGAGTAGCGGATGGATTTATAGTAGTAGCTCTTATCATGGTTAAGAGTGTACATGAATGTCAATTGACCAAGTGAAATAACAGGCTGTATTGAAACAGGGAAGGAGCAGCTGGCATGGCAAGAAAGTTTGACGTATTGTTACTCGTCTAGACAGACACGCTAGAGGATGAGGCTGGAGAGGAAAGAACGCAGAAGCTACAAATGCAATACTGGTTTGTTTTGTAGTCAGCTTAAACACCAAAATTTGACCAAATTGAATTTAATAGAAAAAGAAGAGGTATGACAGCTCCAAAGGTTGGGTGGTTTGTAGTTACTTGACATTTTCTGCCTGCCTTAGATACAGGTTCTTGTGATTGGGATCGCTCGGGCTGCGATTTCATTAATTGACACAGTACGATGAGATCTTCCTTACCCTTTGCATAATAAGTTCATTTTCCACATCTATTTTCCTTTTACTGTTGAGAAAGAGGGACATTGTCAATCCGGGCAAGTACAAATTACTTCATTTCACGGTTTCATTTTTTGAAAGATGATGAAGAAACACTTTAGGATTGGCAATAAAGATCATTCATTTGGGAACAAGCTTAGCAGATGATGAGTTGGAGAAATTGGAAAGGAATAAACAAGAGGAGACGCCATTGATTGTTTCCCAACTGTGTGTGACCCACCCCACTTAAAATTGCTTCCAAGTAAAACGCGTAGGAGCCATAATCAACTCACCCTCCTTTCAAAATATATAATAATATATGTGAGTATTTTATAATTTAGCCACTTAATCATTATGAATTGTCTCTACTAAATTATCTATTACTCTTCCTACCTAGTAATGATATTTATTATTACATTGATTATATTTAAGTCCAAAATTTAATATAATTTTTTATGTTGGTTAGAACAATTAAAAATTAATTACATGTGTAGAAATTTTTAATTTATTTCAAATATAATTTAACCTGGATTGCCAGCCAAGTGGCAAAATATGTTGTTAAGATTGAACATTATTTTATATTTTAAACATATTTTTTGATAGAAATATTGGGTATTTAATTATATATATCTTTTAAATCATCTTTTTTGGTTAATTAAGAAAAACTTGGACTCAATTTAAGAGAGTTATAATTAAAATGGTAATTTTTGAGCTTTAATTGGATAATGACCTAAAATCTAAAATAAAAATCAATAAAAAATGTGGTGTTGTCTTTTTATAATTAATCCTATTATAGCTCTCTCCTAGACCCAAAACCACTTGAAAGCAAGCGATAGGTTAGGATAAGGACCGCAGGCCTTTTAGTTTGGTTTCATTTATCTTGGTCAGTTCAGAGTTGGGCTCACAATAACAATAAATCTTTTGTTTTATTCGTTTCCTAATTCTTGTGCCTTTCAACCCATTAGCAATTTACCCAATAAGAATTAAGAAATCAAATTCATTTCCTTTAGGCATTGTTTGGTTGGCATGAATTCTTGCATAGAAAAATAATCTTTTTTTTAAATTTATATTATTATATTTGGCTCATTTTTTTGAGATTGGGAAAGTAGTAGCACTTTTCTTAGATTCTAAATCTCACAATTCCCTTAGTATTTAAATTACTTTTCTCATAAATTTAATCTCAAAAAAATACTAGTCAATTCAACTCTTTCTTCTCTTTCAACTCTTTTATAATAATAAGGAATTTAATAATAATAATAATAATAATAATAATAATAATAATAATAATAATAATAATAATAATAAAATGTTTTTGATAAAAATAATAAATTTGGTAATAATAAAATTAATAATAATTAGAAAATTAATAATAATAATAAATAATATTAAGAATAATAAAACAATAATATATAATTAAAATATTAAAAATAAAAAATTAACATTTAATAATATAACTTGTATTACAAATTAAGATTATTTAACGATTTTAATTTTTATTCGATAGGAATATAAATGGAAGTACAAGTCAAAATTAAATTATATTCTATGAAATATTGATTCATACCAAACACTATAATAAGAATACACCCAATTTTTCTATTAGAATTTTTATAAGTATTCAAACATGTAAATATCTTCACTTTTCATATATTTATTTTCTGAAGAATCAGATTTCAAATTCACTTTACTTTCCTACCAACCAAACAGGGCCTTATGGTATGTTTATGTGTTCTTGTGTTTGGATAGAAAAAGGAAAGGAGAATAGCTATTATGAGGTTTTGTTATTCCCTAACCGTGGGGAATAGCTAAAGACTACCACACCTTGTCTTTAGTTATTCTATATCATGGGGAATAATAATAATAATAATAATAATAATAATAATAATAATAATAATAATAATAATAATAATAATAATAATAATAATAAATTAGTAGAAAATTAACAATAATAATAATATGTATAATAATAATAATAATAAATAAATGTAATTGATAAAAATAATAAATTTAATAATAATAAAATTAATAATAAGTCTAAAATTAATAAAACTAATTATAATAAGAGTAATAATAAGTAGAAAAGTAATAATAATAAATTTAATAAGAATAATAAATTTAATAATAATAATAATAATAATAATAATAATAATAATAATAGTAATAATTGATAAAAATAATAAAATTAATAATAATAAAATTACTAATAAGTAGAGAATTAATAACAATAATTATTATAAGTAGTAGTAGTAATAATAATAATAATAATAATAATAATAATAATAATAATAATAATATTTTTTGTTTGTTATTCCTTTTTTATTTCAAGTTTATATTTTCAAACCAAACGTTAACATAAAAATTCTATAACAGTAAACTAAACAAAATAATACTCATTCTATTATATTCTTCATCTTTTCTATTCCTAAAGATAACTATTCTATTCCTTATCTATTTCATTCCTTGAATCAAATAGTCCATTAATTTTCTTTTAAAGCAATTGTTTTCTTCTTAAAAAAAGTTTTTGTGGTGAGGAAAAATACTTTTTCACCTTCCAAAAGTTAAACCAAACAGGCTATTGAGCTAGTTTTTTTTATTCGAGACTTTTTTGCCCCATTTCTTTTCTAATTAGGCCAACTTCAACACGTTTTCAAACCCTAATTTAGACTTTCTCAAAACTTAGACTTTTATTCACACGAACCATAAGTTAAACCGTAAATTATGTTCAACTATATGTCTTAAACTATTAATAACACGACATAGATTTGAATGCTTACCAGGTAAGTGCGTAAGAATCTAACGGTAAAATCATTATCCAGGTCCTAGGGTCCTGAGTTATCCGCAAGATATGAAATATCTTTTATATATTATAGTTTATAAGCAACGCAGTACGCCATAAACCCTCTTCACTACTCTGAAAACCCTTAAGAGCCCATGGCTCGAACATCATGAGCTCTTTCATAAACACCTCAAACTTCCACAATCTCCTTCTCCAAACCTTGATGGGTCGCCTCCAAATCCGCCCTCCGACCACCGCGAATAACCCCTCCTTCTCTTGATCCCTGGAGGATATCTTCTTCGACGCCGTGAACGATCTCTCCGAGGATTCCGATGACGAGAACTCCGACTCCAGAACCCAATTCTCCAAAGACGAGCCCAAGCTTGAGAAGGAAATCATCCGAGTTATTCTCTCCAGGAAGACCGATTCCTGAAAACCCAATTCGGGTCAGGCATTGGCGATTAGGGAACACCATATATGCATTAGGTTTCATGAAGAGAACGGGTCATGTTATCTGCCTTGGGAGTGTCAGGGGCTTATAATGTTGTTTAATAAAGACAACGGGAAAACACCCGAGTATATATAAGGGAATTACTACGAGAGATTGGTGCGAAATACCTGAGTGCGTGTATATATGCAGTATGGATGAGGAAATGTTTTCATTTTATCACATCTTTTGTCTGTACAGAAGAAATATTTATACTGAAAGCTAAAGAAATCTTATTGGCTATTGTTTCTTAGATGTTATTATTTATTATTAATTACTATTAAGTTAATTCAGCATTATATAAATATTTTAATGAATTAATTAATTAATCATATTTTATATGCCTTAATTATCATTTAATTATATTTTATTTAATCAAATTATTATTTATATATAAAAATAAAATATATATATGTGCCACGCATGAAACAAGGAAGGAATGATTATCTTAATAATAATAAATAATTAATAGAATTTTATATACTATTAAGTTAATTAAGCGTTATATATTAAAGGATAAGAGGCGTTAATTTTATTTTAATCAATTAATTAATTAATCATATTTTTTATATATCTTAATTAAATTGTAATTATTTACTCGATTAATTATATTTTTTAATCAATATTTATTATATTTAATTATCATAGAAAAATATATGACTTTATATTTTAATTATTTAATTAATAACTGATTAACTTTTTCTTTGTTATTTTTGGGTTTAAGTTAAATATCACTACACTTCAGTGTGTTTAATAAACCAAACCAATTTGCTAATCTTTCGCACAAATACGGTAGTTCTTCTCACAAACCATAATGTTACAAAAAATTCGCCCCCGCTTTCAATGACGGACGATCTTTTAATAGGTATGCCGTCTTCCAAAAATATTAGCCCCTAACAGACAATCTTTAAATAGATACGCCGCTTATTTAAATAATTAGTGTTATAAATGAAATATATTTGGTTGTTACAAATCAGATCCACAAATAATTAATTTAGCTTTAATAAACATTTAATATATTTTGAATTTTTCTGAGAAATACCTTCCTTTTGTTTCTTAACAATTTCATTCTATTCCAGCTTTGTTACGTTCATCTTTGCTATATCAAACTAAACATACATAAATTTTTGCCTAAGCAAGATATAGAGAAGATAAGATATACGCAGTCATATCCACATCTCCGATGAAAATACAGAGATTGTTTTCTGAACCTTCGTCTTTGTTATATATTAATAAATTAATTATATTTTATTTAATCAATTAATTAATTATATCTAATTAAAAATGAATCTGTTAATTAATAATTAATTAATTATATTCTAATTAATTAATTAATTATATTTTAATCAATCAATTACTTAATTATATTTTAATTAATTAAGACTAAACTAGTTAATTTACTTAATATTAATTATATTTTAATTAATAAATCAATTAATTAAATTGTAATTAATCAATCAATTAATTTAATTTAATCAATAATTAATTAATAATAACTTGCATACATAATTAAAAAATAAATAATAATAACAGTTTGCATAAATACACAAAATAAATTTTTTTATTGATTGTGTAGTTATTTTAAATTAAATTTTCATTGTTATTAATTTTTATATGCTGATATTAAATTTAAATCTTAATCATAAACATGTATTATTAATTGTTAATTTTTTTAAAGTTTTCTATATTAATGTCTTAATATGTATACCTATTCGTGGTTGTGACAAATTATTATATTATTAGTTACTTTATATTAATATAATTCTTATTAATTCTTTCATAATATAATTATTCATAACCATACATCATTAATTGTTCATTATTATTAATTTGTATGTGTTAATATTAAAATTAAATCTTCGTCATAAGCCCGTATTAGTTATTGTTATTAAGTTTTATATATTAATGTCTTAAAATATATACCTATTTATGGTTGTGACAAATTATTAATTTTTATATTGGTAGTTACAATATATTAATATAATTTTATTATTAATTTAGTTATAATTGTATTATTATTAATTGCCTGCCCTTACAAATTTTCATCCATTATTAATTATTAATTATTATTACTATATTATTAGTACCGTAAGTTAATATTAACTTTATATATTATTTATAACCATGCATTATTGATTGTTCATTGTTATTAATTTTTATATACTAATATTAAAATTAAATCTTAGTCATAAGCCTATATTAATAATTAATTGTTTATTATTATGAAATTTTATATAATAGTATCTTATAATGTATACCTATTCACGGTTATGAAAAATTATTATATTATTAACTACTATATATTTATATTAAATATATATATTAGTGGCAACGTTGCATTATTAATTGCTAATTATTAATAAACATTATATAATAATATTAAGCCATATATATATATATATATAAATAATGTACCGTTGTCACTTCTTTTTGGGCTAATGCATCTTCCAAATTGGTCAATACTGCTTACATTCTCGAGTTAATATATCTGCAAGAAAATTGTCAGCAGATTTGATATAATGAATTGAAAACTGATGCTGATTTAATGCGAGTTGCCATCTAATTAATCTTCCTTGATTGAAATTTTCCCGAATATTATATTTAAGAAAACTAACTAAATATTTTGAATCTGTTTGAACAATGAATGTGATAGGTAATAAATCAATACGCCACTTTCTCAAAGTTTTGGGACAAGCAAGTGTTTCTTTTTTCATGTATAGGATATTTATATTCAGTGGGAATAAAAGTCCCATTTATATATTTGCATAAATGTATTTGCTTCTGATTAGGGGGTTTTGCCAAAAGGCAACCTGCCCATGTATCGTTGCTTGCATCAATCTGAACAATAAGTGCATCTTGAGGAAGATAGTTATATAATGATGGTAAATGTGTGCATAAAGTTTTGAGTTTTCTCATTGCTTTGGTATCTGCATCATCCCAAGTCCATTGCTTTTTGGTTCTACATTTGAGTTGTAAAGTTTTTCTTTCTTTTGCTAAATTGTGTAAAAATCCTTGATTAGAGATATAATTTAAAATTCCTAAAAATTGCTGTACTTGTGTCTTATATGTTAATTAATCAGGAAAATTTTTTTATTTTTTCTAAAATATTATGTTGTAACTTTAAATATCCATTTTGAAATGCTATTCTTAAATATTTAATATTTTGTTGTGCTATTTTAGCTTTTTTCTTACTTAAAATTAATCCTTTTTCACTACATCTTTGAAGTACTATTTTAACCTTTTTTAAATGATCCAACTTATCTTGATTGGAATAAATAATAATATCATCAATATAAACAAAAGTAAATTCTTCTAATCCTTCAAGATTATTATCCATAAAACGTTGATAAATATTAGGTGATTGTTTTAATCCAAAAGGTAAAACATTCCATTAGTAATGCTTTTGGGGAGGACAAGTAGATGCTGTTAAAGGTTTTGTATTTTCATGTAACCGTAGTTGCCAATATCTAGATTTTGCATCTAAAGTAGTAAACCAATTATGTCCTTTTAACTTATTAATTATATAATCTTTTCGAGGTAATTTATAAGCATCTCCCATACTTGCTTTATTCATTTTTTTTGTAGTTTATTGCCATTCGTCTTTTGCCTCTTCTTTGTTCTGCTGCATTATTAACATAAAATGCGGGAGCTGAATCTTTACTAGTACTAGGAGTAATTAATCCTTTGAGAAGGAGATCATTACATTCAGTTATAAATTCTTGGACATCTATTTGAGAATAAGGAATATTATTGCGAATATTAACTTCTTGTGTTGGATTTTTTAATTTAATTTCGATAAGTTGATTATTATGATTTTTTATTGGATCTAGAGGATTTTCACTACAAACATTATCTAAAAGTGTTTCAATTTCATTTTTAATTGTCATATTATTGAGAAGATAAAATTGAAGTGAATCTAGATGAGAGGTAAGATATTGTAATTGAAGTGAATCTAGATGAGAGGTAAGATATTGTAATTGTTGATAGTAACTGGTATGATAAATAGGAATTTTAAGGATTATTGATTATTGATTTAATGATTTAATAATAGGTGTTCTTAATGTAATAAAATGTAAATATTGACAGAATGGATTATATAATTTAAGAAAATTGTTGCCTAATATTAATGATAATCCTGATTCTTGTTGATAAATTGTGGGTATAGGAAAAGCATAATTTTCGATAATGATATTATTATAGTAATTCACAGACCATATTTCTTTAAAACTACCATATGCTATTCTTATTTGTAAAGGTTTGTCTAATTTTTTCCAATTATTTAATAACTTTTTTGAAGCTATACAGATTGTTGCTCCTGTATCTATATATGCATTAATTGTTTTATTCTGAATTGTCACTTGAATAAAGGTTGTATTGAGATTTGCTTGAAGATTCTGAACTTTCTGTATATGATTCATATTTATAGATTGAAGAAATTGTTGAGTCTGTATTATATTCGGATTCAATTGGTTCTAATTCATTTTCGGAAGCAGCATTTAAAATATGTATTTTTTCTTGAAATTTTGGATTTTTTCGTTTAAGGCATTCATTGGCATAATGTCCTTCTTCTTTACATAACCAACAACGACAATTTTTCTTTTGTTGAGGAAAATCTTTTCGTTTTGGTTTAAACTGTCTATATTTTCTTCTCCTAAAATGTTTTTTATATGGTCGAAAAGGTTTCTGTTTATAATAATGTGTAGGATACCTTTTCCATTTATATTTCCGGTAAGTTTTATATTTGGTTCTTTGTTTAATAGAACTTGTGCATCCATATTGTTGTGGAACATCATCGTTTTTTGAACAACATAATTGTAATTTTTTATGCTTTAATGTTTTTTGTAGTTGTGCTTCTAAACATTGATCAGCTAGATATTTTTGTGTTGTATATATAGCTCCTCCTAAATTATTTGCTATTTTATCTTCACTAATTAATTGTTGAAATTGCTCTTCTACCTTTTGATTAAAAGGGTAGGGTAATTTTTGGATAAAGATATGTGTATAAGTTTCTTGTTCTGCTCTTGTTAAATTATAATAATAATTTTTAAATTCACATATGTAATGACCTAAATAGCATAAATCACAAATTTTCATGTTATTAAGAAGTTTGAGAGCAGTCGTTCTTTCAGTATTTGCTACTATTTGTCGATGATAGATTAAATCTTTTCCTATAAATTCCTTAAAAATTTCGATTGCAATTGCATGAAAAGTTGTACTGTCATTTGTTGCTTCCTTATAATGAGGTGTATTTTTAAAATATTCTTCGTTGTCTAGTAGAAAATGTTGTACTACTCCAGTTGTTTTATATGTAATAAAGTTCCAATGAGAATTTTTATTTATAACATCTCTAAAAGGTTTTTCAATTTGCAATAATAATTGCATTTTATTTGTCTAATCTAAAATTAATTCATCAGGATTTGTGACACAATCAATATTAAGTGTAGTATTGGATCCTGTAACTATATGTTTTGGGGTATATTCAATAGGATATTTTCTAATTTTTGATCCTTTTTTATAATAACCTTGTCTATTTAAAAAATCATCAGAGGTCCATTGCCAAGTGTATGAATCTTGATCTTGATTAGCTTTTTTACGTTTATCTCCACTTACATGTTCTCTTTTTTATAATTTCTCTTGATGTACTACTTTCTGGTTTTGCTTCTTTTACAAAAATTTCTTCATCGGAGTTATAAGCATATATAATTTCATCTTTTTCAGTTATTTGATTTATTTGATTAAAAGTTAATTTTTGCATTAATTGTGTAATCTCTTCTAATTGATTATGTATATTCTTTTCAACAGTTTCTAAAGATTCTATAATAAGAGCTGAAGAATCTTCTAAATTTGTGTTTTCCATGGTCGAATAATTATTGTTGGTTGTTTTGATTTAGGCTCTGATACCAAATGGAATTGTTATTCTAATTTTTTAATAGCTTGTTTTTGTGTTTTATTTTCAGTTAAAATTTCTGTAACTAATTCTAATAAGGTGGTTTGTTTTTGTAATAATTCGAGTATTTGATATTCCAATTGTATGTAATGTTCTTTTATATCATGTAATTCTTGACTAATACTCATAATGTTTGTTTTAAATAGGTGGTTAGATCAGTAATTTGATTTTGAAGAGCATTTATTTTTTGTGAAGTATCTAAAGAGGAGTGTACGATGGTTGGGTCTTTAATGGGTATATTAGATTCTTCATTTTTAATGATTCGAAGAGGTCTTTCGATTCTTAAAGATTGAGTTCGTAATAATGAAGGAGATGTAAAACCTAAAGATGTTGATTCTGAAAAATAATGTCTATGGTTAATAGGATATTGAATAGAAGGTAAAGTTCTTAACTTTGTTTGAAAATTTGTTCCTACTTTTGCTACATCACTAAAAAGTCGATCAATGTATATTTTTTTTGTATTTTTAAATTCTATACTATGATGTGAATTAGTAAGAGCATAACTAATTTGGTAGGTAATGAAAAAGGGATATTGTCCTGGAATCATTAAACTTTAAAGGTATTGTATAAACAATTGCTATTGTATCTTCTATATCTTTAGATTTTAAAGGTAACCCTAATTTTAATCGAGTATTAAATTTTATTTTACCATATGCTAAATTACCATTCATTATCCCTATAATTTGATTATTTAAATCTGTCATCCTTTCGTCTAAAATAGCCATTCTTATTGGAGAGTCAATTAGTTCCTGGAAAGTAGAATTTAATAATATTTGAATTGTTGAAAGATGAATATATCCTATTTTGTTTCGTTTATCCGAAGAGATTTTTTGCAAATGTTTAAAATTTGTTCTTGATTAATAAGATTAATACGAATATGACCATTGCATTGTTCTATCTTAATAGGAGTTTCATGAATAAATTTTCCAAAATAAATAATATTATGTCGATTAATAAATTTATTAAATAGTGAAGTTTTATGAATATCTTGTCCATCTTTTAAATTTAGTTGAGTTTTTGCTATTTGTTTGATTTTGTCGTTAGATAATAGAGAATCTACATGAAAAGTTCCAGAAGCATCATATAATTCTAGATTATCTATATCGAGAATATCTGGGTTTGTAGAGTGAGTTGTCATTTTAGTGCCAAGGACTAATATTTTTATGATCAGAAAGTAATTTTTCGTGAATAGCTAAATCTCTTGAATATAGCTGATGAAACTGTTTTTCTAATTCTAATTCTTCTACTATTGGTTATAAAGTACTGAGATTAGTTATGAATCTTCGAAGATAATTATATTGAGTTTCTAATTCATAAAGTTTTTGAAAGTGTAGATGTTTCATATATACTAGATCTTCTATCTGTTTTTCTAATTGTTGACAGATACAACAATTAGATTCTTGACAGATAGAGCAATAATAAATATGATAGGAATGAATAGACATATTTATTCTAAATTATGATAATCAATCTTAGGATCAAATATTTTATTAAAAATAAATTGAAACATAAGGGGACAGTGTAGCACCCCACTCTGCAAAACCCGAACCTGACATCTTTGATGATATCCTAGTCCGTGCCCCGCGAGGATGGCGTGATAATGCACTCAATTATTCAAAAGTTGGTATAAAATTTTTTTATAACATAATATGCGGAATACATACTCAAATTGGCCCCACATTCATTCATCATAATTTTCAATTAGCGCAAATTTTCAATAGTCATTTGGGCCCTTCCACAAATACAAAGCACTTAAGTCAGTTTGACTTT
>JANZXR010068237.1:0-11759 GCA_027575705.1 Erythroxylum echinodendron | reverse complement strand
TTGTAATATTTATTGTTCTTTTTATTGGATGTTTTGAATCTTTTGATGTAATATTATTTATTAAAATGATGAAATTGCATTATTGTAATATTTTAAATATTTTGTATCATTCTTAATTTTATAATTGTATTATGATGATTGTCTTTGTTTATATTCATTGTGGTTATTATTTATATTTAAAATATTTAAAAATTATTGTTATTTCATATTAATTGTCATTATTATTTATTATTAAGATTTTTGAAAGCATAGTTGATGTAAACAGTAAACTAGTAAAGTACATAGTACAACTGTACAATATACCAATATGTACTATTTTGCAAATTTTAAAAATTTTAGAGACAATTTTATAAATTTAAAAAATTACCCGAAACGGTATCCGATACCTACCGGTACCAGTAGAGTTCCGTTTCAGGACTCAATCCGGTACCGAGCCTAGTAAGGTATTCATAACTTTGATGTAAGTATTTAATTATTTTAATCATAATATATTTTGACAATTTTTAATTAAAAATTAATTTTATTTTAATATAAAAAAGTAATCTTGCCACTAATATATTGATAATATTGAAAAAACCACAAAATACGAAATTTATATTAACATGTTTGATTTTATAATTATTAAAAGAACATAATTTATAGATTAAAAGAAATAGTTAATATATTAAAAATACAATTAATTGAGATGAGTAAATAAAGAATTGGAAAGTACCTCGTTCAATCTTGAGGTAAGGTATGTAAGAAAGTTTGTCCTTTTGGACTTCTCCTTGAAGAACATCACAATAACTTATATACAATTCTTGAAGTCTGGTGGTAACGGGTGGCGACAATAAATGGTACGGCAATGTCTTCAACTTTGTGCAGTTAAATATACTGAGTTTTTGAAGTGATGGCATAATTGTAATTGTCTTATTATTAATTCTCTCGATCAACCACTCATCAATATCATCCCACTCTTCCCATTCTTGAAACCAATCAACATAAAGTTCCTTCAATTTTGGAAATGATAGGAACGATGTTGATGCATCTTTTTCTTTTTCTATTCCCATAAATTCAACACCCAATCTTTTCACTCCCATATTTAATAGGGATAGCTCTTCAAGGTATGGTAACTTCCCCAATGGAGGCAATGCCTCACAATTTCTACAACTATAAATCTTAAGCTTCCTGAGTAGATTTAGCTTCATCATCCAACTTGGGAATAACGTCTTGCCTTTATACTCTTCTATGCTTAATTCTTCCAAATCCGAAGGTGGCTCTAAAGCTTCAAGTAACTCTTCCTCATCTTTCATCCCTTTATCGCCATTAAAACTCAACCTCAAATCAGTGACATTTTTTTTCTTCTTAAGTTGTGCTTTTCTAGCCTCTTCTAGCTTTCTCACATTTCCCAACCCTCTTATCATCAAACTTCCTCTAAGATTATTCAACTTCTCCATTTCAACAATCGAAGATGATTCATCGTCATTGACGCTTACGATGAACGGAGTCAACTCTTTAAGACGCCAAAGATTTCCTATTCCTTTGGGAAGATATCTTATCACATAGCATTTCTCAATATACAAATACATCAAGTTAATTAGTTTCCTAATCCCTTGAGGCAATTCTACTAGATTCCAACACTGATTGAGAATTAATGTCTGCAAATTGTAACACTTACACAAAGTTTCTGGTAACTTCTTTAGATTTTTATTCGCAGACAAGTCAAGCCACTTGAGATGAACTAATTTCTTTATTGAAGATGGAACTTCTTCGATGCCGCAACTACTAAGATCTAAGGTCCTTAGACATGTCAAATGATCAAATATATTCTTAAGCGTGTCAATAATCAATGATGATCTATACCCAAGTAATTGAATGATCAAACTACGTAATTTGTTAAGACTATAGATAGATACAGGGAATGGAGCATTTTTTTCTATCGCCAAATATAAATGACGAGCATTTACATCTAAATGTAAAAAGTTTCTATTTGGCTCTCTATCATTTAGGACATCTATCATCAAGCACTCATTTTGTGCAAATGTTTGGGCTAGATCACTCACCATGTCATGCAATACATAAAAATCTTCACCGTAGGATGAAATTTGAAGCAAAGAACGAGCAATTAAATTCTCAAAATAAGTCTCACCAACTATCTCCAAATTTTCATCTTCTTCTTTTCCCTTTAAATAACCTTGAGCCATCCACATCCCAATCAATCTTCTTTTTTCAATCTTAAAATCTTTGGGGAAGAGAGCAAAATATGAAAAACATTGCTTTAATGGTAATGGCAAATCATAATAACTAAGTTTCAAAGGACCCAAGATATCTTCACCTTCCCATTCCTTTTTTTCCAAGACTCTCAACCATTCTTTTTCAGATTTCTTAAAGTGCAAAAGTCCTCCTACGGTAGTAGCAACAAGAGGTAAACCCTTGCACTTATCAGCAATTCTCCTACCAATGTTTTCCAACTTTTGACAATCACATTGAACATGAGCAATTTGACTAATTATTGACCAACAGTCTTCTGAAGTCAAAAGTCCTACTTTGTGTATACTTTTAGGTTCACATCCCATGACTATAGCAACCCTTTCATTACGAGTTGTTATTAGAATTATACTTCCTGGCAAACCACACTTGAAAATTTTTTCCAATTCTTCCCATTTCCTACGATTTTCATTCCAGACATCATCTAGAACAAGCAAAAATCTTTTCCTACTGAGAGAAGCACTTATTTCTTTTAATACACTATCTAATTCTTTCAAATCATTTAAGGAAGGACCACAAAGAGATTCAAGAATTGCTTTTGAAATGCGCATTTCATCAAAAGGTTCCGAAACACACACCCATATCTTCTTCTCAAAACGACTTTGGATATCACTATCATTGTAAACTAATTGAGCTAATGTGGTTTTTCCAATTCCTCCCAACCCCACAAGAGAGATAATACGAGGATTAGATTGGGCCTCGAGTATCTTGCGCTTGACTTCATCTTTTTCTTCATCTCTACCTTTTATTTTTTGTATATCAATGAAAGATGTAGTCACGTATCTCTCAATATGTTTTTCAGTTCGGGATGAAGTAAGTTGGTATCGAACTTTATCAGTTGCAATGACATCTAGTCTTTGCTGAATTTCTCTTATTTCTCGAGCAACTACGTGACGAAGGCGAACATCACGTGTAGCAAAGCAGATGCAGCGAAAAATAAAGAGTACCTTGTGCTTGAGATGATTTTGAGTGGAACCCGAAGAGTGGTGTTGACGGAGTTGTGATGTCTTCCACTCATCTAACACGTCGTCAATGTCATAGGAAACAGATTTGAGATTGAACAGCCAGTTCTTGACAGAAGCCTCCTTCAGTTGTTGTTCCTCTGCATCATCCAGTAGGGCCTGAATGGACTTCAAATTGCTCACGAGTTTCTTAACTTCAGCGTTAACTCCAGTCACCAACTTCACCTCTTCTTTTATGGAACTAAGGAGCAAGGAGGTTAGGTCCTCCACCACAGCAGAAATAATAGCATCAACCATTTTCAGGGATCAAAGGGTAAGCAAAAGGATTAGAGAATTTGATGGACCTAGTTATAACTTGACAATAGTAGTGATGTAAGGAGTTAGACATGCGTAATTAAGTATTTATAGAGCGGTGAGGATGTTTGATTTTATTATTTTCTCTGCAACTTTCCGTGTGGTTACGCGAAAAGAATTAAACTTTGCTTCTTGTTGAAAGCGAATTGGATGCTTCCAATCCGTTTAAGTGATAAAAGAAATCGATAAAGGAGGCTTCAACTGACGGTTCTGCAGTGGCCCGCCTCAAGAATTAAACTTTGCTTCTTGTTGAAAGCTGAATTGGGTGCTTCCGAGTCCGATACTTTTTTAGGTGATGAACGAAATGGATAAACAACTTTCATGTCATTCTCTTTCTCTCGCATCTTTCATTCAACAAATTGCTTCTAGTTAAGAGAAAGGGATAGTTGGATGCTTCCGTGAGTATGGCTTTTCATCGATCACTTGTGCTTATTGTTGAACGAAATGGTAAACAGAATTGGATGCTTTTGTAACTCAGAAGAATCTTTGAATTACAAGAAATCAACTATGATGATTGAGATGATACAAACAAAAAAGAAGTGATCTTTACTCTTTACAGAACTATAGATGGAACCGTAAGTTATCCCCGCCGTGATTCCCAAGGTATAACCACTGAACATCTACTTCTCTGAGCAAGAATTTATGGGGAAGCAAGTTTTGCAATCTATTAAAATGTATGCATTTTGGGCCAATGTATGCCCATTCAAGCTCTGCATGTTTTAAATCTTATTCAAATGCCTTCGTCATGCAGTTGGTTGAAAAATAAGAGAAGATCAACAAAGACTAGACAGCAATGCAACTGATAAAAGTTAAGTACCAACTTATGCTTCATCCCAAAAAAATCTGATAAGCATATTGAGAAACATGTGATCACATCTTTTGATGATGTACAAGTTAAAGATAGAGTTGAAGAAAAAGATAAGGTCAAAAGCATGATACCTCAGCCCAAGTCGCAAGAACACATTAGCGCAATTAGTTTATAATGATAGTAAAATTCAAATTCATTTTGAGAATGAGATATGGGTGTACCTTTCGAAGGTTTTTGATGAAATGCGCATTGCTAAAGAATCTTGCGAATACTTATGAGATAAAAACATAAAATTTATTACCTTTCACCATCTCCAGGTCTGGATTTATTAGTGACTCCTTTATGGTTCATACAATTATACCTGTTTTGATCATTGATTGAATAAATGAAACTTTATTACAGAAGAAATGGGAATTAGTGCAGAATCCTCTTCTAGTACATTGTTTATTTTTATTCTGATTTGCAAACCTCCATACAAAGAGAAGAGAGCTTGTAAAGTAGAAGTGTTTCTCATACACCTTAAGAACTAGGTTTGGGGTAATAACTAAAGTCCAAATCTAGTGATTTGGGTAAATATAGGAGAGTGAGAAGCTAATCCAATGGAAGCCAGGCGAGAAGGAATTGAACATAACAGGATCATTCGGTGACGTGAGATTAAGCAAGTCTTTACTTTTATACTAAATTTGTGTCCTAAACAAACCAAATCTTATTACTAAAATCCATAACCAAATATAACTAATTCACATGGCATGGGAAAAGGTCCCATGAGTTTTACAAATCAAGGCAATGAATAAGTTCCACAATACAATCTCGATAAAATCTCTCAAATTGTCCAAACTACCAACCAACAACCTAATCATCATCATGGTCTGCCATTGAAACCCCCCGTGACTCAAAGATCTACGTTGTTTTGCTGCCAAGAATTCAACTAACTGGAACTTTATCAATAATATCATTTCAGACTATTTATTTTCTCAGTTACAAGAAAGAAACACAAGAATGTGCATAATATGAAAAGCAAATAAAATTCGCTTTATATGTACCCAAAATTTTCATATTCTACTCATCATGTTCTTGCTTCTTTGCTGTTATCAGGAGGAATGTCTCAGAAGAATCACTCCTACATACTTGTTGCTTCCTAGTGAATTACAACTTGGCAGGAGCAACAACCACTTACTTTGTGTCCAATTTCTGTTCATCTTTCACCCATTGGCGATTCTAGAAGAGCAGCCCCTTCCTCCTGCAAAACAGTAACACAAACACATGAATTCTACTGATCAATTCATTCACCAAATCAATGGTTGTGGAAGACAGTAGTTGCTTACTATTATGCCACCACGGCAGCCCACCTCCCAAACTAAGGAATTGGAGCATGATGAGCATTGTATGTCGGAGAAATAAGGATGCACATAATCCTCTCACATAACTGCTAGAGATATGATTGGTTAATAGGAAGATTGGGTTCAATTCAATCACAATCAAAGGGTTAATTTCCATATTTTACGTATTGTATTATGTTCCTATTTCAGTTGCTATTTTTCAGCTTTCCATCTATATCTCTACCGTTAGCCATAGCTTTATGTACACAATGTTGATCTTTCAATGTAATTTGCTCACATTAATTTGAATAAAGTCTTATTTCTGTTCTAATTTTCTTCATGGTATCAGAGCGTTTGTGAGCTAAATACACACAACAAATGGCATCCATCTCTCACAATGTTAGCAATTTTGTTACTCTAAAACTCAAACAAGACAACTACCCCTTATGGCGTGCACAAGTTTTGGCTCTTGCAGAAAGTCAAGATTTAGTCGGACATCTCACCGGCGAAACACAAAAGCCCAGTCAACCAATCACCATCACTGCTGCCATAGCCGAATTTACACAGGCAACAGAAAAAATTATAGCATGGAGAAAATCAGATCGGCTCCTTTGTGGATGGATAATTGGTGCTCTTTCTGAAGAGGCTCTTGGCCTTGCTATAGGCCAAAGCACAGCAAAATCAGTTTGGTAAACCTTGAAAGAAGCTTATGCTCAAGATTCCCAGGAAAGAGAATTCCATCTCCGTCAACAATTGACAGACCTCAGCAAAGATGACAACACCACTCCTTTAACACATCGTCCATGTCATAGGAAAAAGCTTTGAGATCAAACAGCCAGTTCTTGACGGAAGCCTCCTTCACTTGTTGCTCCTCTGCATCGTCTAATAGAGCCTGAATGGACTTGAAATTGCTCACAAGTTTCTTGATTTGGTAGTTGACTCCACTCACCACCTTTACCTCTTCTTTTATGCAACTAAGCACCATGGAGGTTAGGTTCTCCACCACAGCAGAAATAATAGCATCAGCCATTTTCAGGGATCAAAGGGCAAGCAAAAGGATTATGAGAAATTGAAGGAGTTAGTTATTAGTTTCGAAGGTAGACATAGATATTTTAGTATTTACAAGGCGGTGAGGATGTTTCATTTTATTCTTTTCTCTGGCGACTTTCTTCGAACACGCTGCCTGTGGGTAGGCGAAAGCGACAGTTTAAGGCACGGGCATTTGGAATTAAGCTTTTGCTTGTTGGCAAAAGCGAATCTGATGCTTCCGATCCTTCCATTGCATCTTAGCCTCGCGTCACCCAATGATCCGTTTATCTTCAATTCCTTCTTGCCTGGCTTCCATCGGATTAGCTTCTCACGCTCCTGCATTTACCCAAATCATGTTATCTTCAATTCTTCTTGAGGGCATTCGGAATTAAGCTTCGCTTGTTGTTGAATGCGAATTGGATGCTTCCGTGAGTATGGAATTTGGTAGTATTGTGGGGGGAAGGGTTAACAAAACATCAGGGTGGATTTTCAAATGAGCTTATATGTTCACATTAATTAGACTTAGGGTCGGGTCAAATTCAGGCCTGCCTTAGTCTGACCCAGTTCCAAATTTTGTGTTCAGACATAAGCCCAAAGCCCAGTTACCAAATCTTGTTTATAGTAAATTGATAAAAAAATTGAAAACAACGTCATTTTATTCAACATGATGTCATTTTATTTAAAAAATAAAAAATAATTCCTCTTATTGAAAAAAAAAGATTAATATTAAGAATGTCAATTTATGCAAAGCTATAAGTTTATTAATAGTACACTGACAATAATTAGTTACTTGAAATTTAATTATTAATAATGAATAGTTAGTATAATGCATGATTGAAAAATGAAATAGAAAAAGGTTAGTATTAAAATTTTTATTAAAAGTACACTTAAACTTTAATTTTTAACCAAATAAATAATAAAATTATAAATTATTATAATTAAATAACTTTTTAAATTTGGTACCGTCTATGTGAGCTAAATAATTAAAAGGTTTACTAAAATTTAATTTATAAGTTTAAGACAAGTTAAGTGTATTCTATAAAAACTTCCCATAAAAAACAAAAAGTTTCTAATTGTGCAAATCATTAATATATATATTTATGCAAATTTGATACGTGATAAATAGTGTTAAAATTATTTTTAATTTTATGAAAATTAAATAAATTAAACTTTATGTTTGATTTAAATTATAATAATTTGGGCATATTAAAAATATTGATAATTTTATAAAATCAATTTAATATTTTAGGTAACCTATTTAAATATAAATTTATAATTTATTAATAAATTATCAACCAACCTAAACATAGGAAGAGTTGTGCTTTACCAATTTGCGTTGGTAAAGCACAACTCTTATAATTATTATATGTGGTAAAAGTAAATTGCTTCATTAACACTCTCTTATATAGCTCGATTTAGAAAATAACTATGCATTTATGTCTCCTTAGGACTGCAAAAGAAATATATTTAAATTGTGAAATATAGATCTAAACCAACATTAAAATTTGAAAATAAAGATAATACCACACATGTGCATCTACGCACAGGACTATAGGAGAGAATGTTCCCCTAGTAGAAAGTGGCAATGTCGGATGGAGAACCCTCTGGTCAAAGACTTGAACAATGTCTACATCATCACTAAATGTATATAAATATTTTTGTTATCGATAAAAAAAGGCATATAATAAATAATATTTCTAAATTATTTATTAAATTCAAATTTAAAGTTGAATTTTTGTATTTACATTTAATAAAATTTAAATTTGTGGTTGAGTTGATAAATTTTTAACTTTATTAATTATAATAAATTAGTTAAGTTAGAAATAAAACGTCCCAAATATACGATCAAATTATATTTAATTAAATAATGTCTCAAATTTGAATTCGTGTATTAATTTTTTAAAAATAAAAATTTAATTAGAATTAGAATTTTTCAAACTTAGATTTGTTTTCAATCCAATTTGTTAATAATATTAATTAGTACATATGTTAACTTTAATTTTTACTCGAGTCTAAGACTTTTAAAATTAAACTTGATCATGATCTGTTTTATTATTAATAATACTAGTTATATATATATATATATACTTTTTCTATTTTTTTTTTCAATAATACTACTTAATACATATATATTGACCTTTTTTCCATTTTCCCAAATTTTTAAATTAAAAAATTTCTAAAAATTCTATTTCAGGCATGACATCAACTACATTAAAAACAAACAGACACGGACATTTTGGTCGGAGGAGACAAACTCGAGAATTCATGAGAGTATGCCTTTACTGGTTGTAATTGAGACTCTTCAGAGATTTGGATGGTGTCTTGAATCACAGGAGAATTAAAAATGCTTTGGATTGATTGTTAGATAATTTCATTATGTGACACATTTTTTCATGTATCTTTCCCATCATACAATATAAGGAAAATAACGAAACAAAGGTCAAGAGGGAGAAAACAAAATCTAAGAATATCTTCTAAGATCCTGAAATTTATGTGTTTAAATTTACATTATAAAGTTTTAATGTAAGAAATATTACATATGATACCAAAGCAAGGTGTTGAGAATTAATAATTTTTCATTTAAGATGTTAAATAAATATTTGTTATGATATAATTATATACATGATCAAGAAGATTTTTTATAATTATTTCCTTACCAATTACGGCATATTTTGGTTTTAAAATGAAACAATCACATTTTCTCTCTTTTTTATACACCGAATATTATAAATGTTTTTGTTTCCATGTTATCAAGATGACGAAGGAAAGCAAAAATAATATTAAGTCCTTCCTGCCAAGTTGACATGTTAATGGAATTAACAAAGCCATTAGTTGCATTCATTAAATATGTTTTATTTTATCTTATGTTTCTTTGTTAAGGATGGTTTTGAAAACGTTCCATTAATGGATATGAAAGGTTCTCTCTCCCATTGATTATGTTCGCCTCTGCTATCAACTTGTGTCACTTGTTTTTTTATCATGTCTCTTTAATGCTATATTTATACCTTTATAATTATGTCGTGATGAATTAACATCTTTAGATGAATTAATTGCTTTGATGTCTCTTAAGCCTCTTGTTTCATTAAATGCCGTGGGTTTTAATTGTAAAATTTGATCCATGATTTTAGCATCACATATTAATGATTGGTAATGTAATAAAGTAATTATGTGTATGAACAAGAATTAGTTTCAATATGACTTGCATTATCATTTATTTAATTTGATATTTATATAATGAATAATTTTTTAGTCATCAAAGTGACGAATTAGAAAATTCTGTAAATATCAAATTAAAACAGATATATAATTACCCATGATAATGTGATGCTTATGATTGCAATGACATAATGATATATTTAATAGGTATACTAAAATTCACTAATACTTAAAATATTTAAGAATCCCCCAAAGTTGATTAGTTAATTTTACATCAATGAGTATAATCGTGATTAATTAGTATACTTTATTATATATATTTAGTATATCCAAAGATAACTAATATATATCTAATCAGAGTATGCATGATCATCGATTATGTAAATATTACTAAGCATCAATTTATGTGTTTAATATATTGTTGTTTTTCCCAAAAGAAAACCACAATATAGGTTTGTTGTTGATATATTTGTTATTTAATTTTAATTACGTATTTAAATTATGAATCAAACCACATTTCTGTTTGCAAAAGAACATACATTTCTCAATCTCTCAATGAACACCTCGGTACTTCTATGTTTTCAAGTGCACTGCACCATGCACGTTGGGCATTATTATTCATATTATAATTAATTTTATTTATTTTATTATTATTATTATTACTACTATTCTAATTATTATTATTATTATTATTGTTATTTTTTATTCTTATTAATTTTATTATTCGTATTATTGATAATAATAATTATCATTAATTTTTTTCCTACTACTACTACTATTATTATTATTATTATTATTATTATTATTATTATCTATGGTATGGAATAGCTAAAGACAAAGTGTGGTGATTTTTAGCTATTCCCCATAATTGGGAAATAATAAAACCTCATAATAATAATTATTTTTCTATTTTTCTAACTAAACATAAGAATACATAAATGTTACGAATAGACAAGGAATAGAATTTTTATTCCATCGAACCGAAAATACCATTAGTGATAAGGTATCTTTATTGTTGTAATAAAAGACAAATAAATTAAAGAGAACAACTTAATGAAGAAGGTATCTTTATTATTGTAATAACAATAAAATTAAAGAAAACAACTTAACGAAGAAGTTATATTTATTATTGCAATAAAAATAAAATTAAAAAACAACTTAATAAAGATACCTTCTTCGCTGTTGCAATAAAAAAAAAAAGTTGCCGTGCTTTTAGACAATGTTTTACAGAAATAGGCGAAATGCATATATCATAAAATTGGAGATATTATTATTTCTGGTAAAAAAAATTTATAAAAATGAGAAATACTTTATTTTTGAGTGTGGTTTAAATTATTAATTTACGTAATTAGAAGTAACCAATTAAGTTTATGCTTTCTAACTCTAAAATAAAGCTAAATATTATTTGTATTCTTTGGAAACTCCCCCACATCACCGTTGAAGATTTCTTGGCCAACTATTGGCCAAACCACTCGAGTACTAGGTCCAATATAAATAGGATCACTTAGGGCCTGTTTGGTTGAATGTTAATTAATGGAACGGAAAGGAACGGAATAGAACGGAAGGGAATGATTTATAATGGAATGGAATGTAATATAGTGATATGTTGTTTGGGAGGAATGGAAGGGTTCATAATGTAATGTAATGAAATGTTGTTTGGATGATGGATGGAATGGAATGTAATATATAATAAATGACTATTATACCCCTTATATTAAAATGGTTATTGTAGAAAGTTTATTATTTTATTATTAATTATATATAATTTATTATTAATTATATAAAAATATTGTTATTAATTATTTAATATATTATATTATATTTTTATTTTATTATATATGATTTATATTTAAAAATAATTTATTTATATAGAAATATATACAA
>JANZXR010068216.1:0-11759 GCA_027575705.1 Erythroxylum echinodendron | reverse complement strand
TAACAACTCAATACTCAACAAGTTGAAACTCATAACTCATATTTACGAAGATTTCATCACAAAGGACATGTCATGTAATTTATCCATCACAACATAACACTCAATTATGCATCATGCTTGACAAATTGATGATGAAATGCACAACAAATGGCTCGAGAGTTCCGTGGAACAAAATGGATAAACCGAAGTTTATACCGTAAACAAAACGAATCCGATTTCTCAGGATCTCGTGGCCTCAAGAGGGCAGCTAGGAGAAAGCTATATGTCGACGTGCACGTGACTAACGAAACGGTCCTCTCTTACCCAAACACAATCAATTTTATGCTCAATTCATTTCTATGCATTTTCATATTCTCATGCTTCTTATGCTCTCTCATCTTTTCACTTATACAAAGTTCCATGATATTTTTCAACTATTTCCATAATTCAAAACAAGCAATTTAACACACAGCATACAAGCAAGCAAGAAAATTGCCTATATTACACAACAACTATAAATATATTACCCACTTAATTCGCTTGACAATCCAAGTTCAATGTTGTCTTCCCTCCTGCTCTTGGATCGGGCTTGCTTGGTTTCCTATAACAAACCAATTTCTCATTCAAAACACATTCAAAAAATATATATATAAATTTATAAGGCTTCGATAATCAAAATGCTAAAATTGAACTATAACCCCTTCAAAATCCATACTTTCGGGTCAAATTTTCCATGATCATTATGATCAGGTAAATGAAGAAATTTCCTAACACTTTCTTCTAGAAAAAATTTCTCCATTTCCTTAAGTTTCCAATGAAACCAAAATCATTCAATTTGGTTCAGAAATCTAAAAGTTACACTCCAAACATTCTGGGACTACTCTTATACTGAGACAATATTCTATAGTTAAATGCCATACAAATATTTATATTCTTAGAGACTGGATTTAAACTTAATGTCTTCACAAAACTCGTATCTCTATGTCTCTACTTTACTCAAAATTAAAAATCACATCATTTGGAAAACTACACAAAACGTTATGCCCAAAATACCAAAACATGTCTGTGCAGAAAAATGGATTTCGCCACGGTGAAATCAGAAGTTCACCGCGGCGAACTTTTCCAGAAACTCATTCCGAAGACATTTTTGACATTATTCATCTATATACTCCCAATCTTTCAAATATAACCCATATAATGCTAAACCACCTCTTCTACTTCATTTCCAAGCTCATTTTAACAAAATATCATCAACAAATACATCAAAATCTATCTTTGATCATTAACCCTAAAGGATTAAAACATTACTCACCATTCATCAACAACTTCCTATCCACATTCCGCATTGTCTTTCACTTCTAGCTAACACTAATTATACTTCATCTAACAATGAAGAAGAGGTACAGCGTATACTTACTTGGTTTAGCTCCAAATTCTTCAAACTCTTCAAGATTTTCACAAACCCTAGCTTTTCTCTTTTTCTCTTTTTCTTCCTCTCTTCCACGACACTCTCTTCTAACACAAGACACCAACTAATTCTTCTTCTAACTTACACTCTTAATGATTGTAAGATGACCCTTATGCTTTTCCACTTATGCCTTATAATGTTTAGACTTAAGTGATCTACCAAGATTGCCCCTCATGCATTCTTACTACATTTATACTTTAATTCCATCAATTCAAGCAATAAATCCTCCCAACATTGGCATGCTAGTTGCTCCAAAATAATAAATCTATTAAGAACTAAAAATAATTTAAATCATGCCTAATAAAATAAAAAAAATTTTCGGGGCCCAACAATTATGTTTGCATTGCATTAACTTTTGATCAAACTAAAGCCAAGGTAAAATAGTTTGAGACTACTAATTAACTAATATACATCATAGCTAAGCTTATTAAAAATAAGTAAAAGGTGCATATCACCTTTGTGCATCTCTTGAATTTATGCTTCTAAATAAGAGAATAATGGAACAAGATATTTATTCTCCAGTTATTAATCAAAGGGCTATGGATGAGTTTAGAAGAGGAAAAAACACTAGTACTGAACTACTTAAGAGTTGTCTCTATGCATAATTCCTTAAGTATAAAGAGATCTTGGATGTTATGACTCAAGTAGGGGGAAAAGCAATACCAAAAATTTTCATATCTCCATCAAAGAAATAGGAAATACCAACATAATAAGCTCTTTAAAGAAACCAAATGGAGAAGTTGTAACTTCATAAGAAGAATTAAAAAGGGAGGCTTTTAGGTTCTTTCAAGCTATATTGGTTTAACAACTATAAGCACTTCCCCAAGATATTTACTTGCATCATTTACTAATAATTAGCTCAATGAAGAAGATAAAGATAAATAGCTCAAGACATTAAAGAGGTGGTTTCTGATTTAAATCCAAGCAAAGAACTAGCCTAGATGGCTTTAATAGAAAAAAAGGTCGTTTTATCAAGAACATGATCTTATAAGCAATTTTGGAGTTATTTGACAGAGGCAAGTAGCTAAAAGATGTGAATAAAACGATAAATTATGTAGAAACAAAATGTCACAACCTAAGTTCTTTTACAGGAATATAAACCTATATCTTTTTGCAATTTCTTGATTAAAATCATTTCAAAGCTACTAGTAACTAGGTTAAGAAGAGTATTTGGTAAAGTGATTAGTGACTCTCATGGAGCTTTCCTTGAGGGAAGGTATATTGGGGATAATGTTTTAATGGTATATGAGCTTTTCGAAGGGTATGTGAAGAAAAATTCCACTAAGAATTACGACTTGAAGATAAACTTAAACAATGCATTCGACTCTATAAGCTAGGACTTCATACTGCAATTCTTGAAAGATTTTGGATTTCCAAGTAGTATCGGGGAATGGATGACAGAATGTCTAACCTCTACAACTTTCATCATTTTAATGAATGTGGAGCCTACCAATTTGTTTATGGGAGGTAAAAGTCTTAGATAGGGGACCAAATTTCCCTTATCTATTTATTTTATGCATAGAAACACTAATAAGGCAGATGCAACATTATATTAAAAGGAATCCTAGCTTCATATACCATAATAAGTATAAGGAATTAGGATTATTTAACATATCCTTTGTAGATTATTTAATCCTCTTCCCAAAGGCCTATAATAGTTCAATATTTACTCTAATGTCCTCCCTCCACATTTTCATAAACTTATCCAAATTGGAAGTGAATTACAATAAGAGCCATATGGTAATATCCTCTAGTGCTTCTAACTTAGCAAATGAGCTTTCAAGTTTAATAGGTATTTATATGAAGGACCCACCTTGTAACTATCTAGGTCACCCAGTATTTATAAAAGGCTACAATTCATGGAATCCTACTTACTTACAGAAAGAATAAAGAAAAAGCTAGGGAAATGGTGGAATAAGTATCTTTATATTATAGAAAATTGGTCTTAATCAAATAAATTGAGAATCCTAAAAAAACAAAAACACTCTATAGCTTAAGTAGCTACATGTTTATTTCCTAAGAGGTAACAGTTTTTGAGAGATCTATACAAGTTCAGGACTCTTTCATTTTCTTATTTAATTGATCAAGCTTAGGGATAAAATGTTAGGATCAATAAAATGATTTATAGGGAATAGTCATAAAGTCTTACTTCTTTACAACAATTGGAGTAATGAGGGTCCTCTTATTTAATCTACCTTCTTACCTCACATACAAAACTCTGTACAAACTAAAGTCAAAGAATTGATATGTGATAACCAGTAGGCTAACTTTCCACTAGAATTAGCTCAGATAATTCCATAAATTTGATTCATATACTTCATTTTAATTTTTTTATTATTTGATTTTTTTTTAAATTTAAAATTGTATTCCAAAAATGGAAGGCTAAGCCTTAAAAAGTTACAAAATATACAAACACAGATAAGGCTCTTTTTGTTCTATTTGAATCAAAAAGTTAAACATTTGTTTCTCCATGTCTTAAGTTTTCAATGAACTAAAGTTGATACCATTTAGTTCATTATTCCCATATTTATACCCAAAATACTACAGACTATTCTCAAATAGTGATAGAATTCAAAACTCAACTTCAACCTAAATTTCATAACCTTTAGAGACAGAACTGAAATTTTATTCCTTCTTGAGAATTGTAGCCATATGTATGTAGTTCAATCTACAGAAGGATTATGACCTGATGATATACTACCACCTGTGGAAAGTTAATGTAGTAGTGGATGCACTGAGTAAAAAATCTACTATGGCACATGTAGAGACAGTATATCTTCCTTTGTTGAAGGAATTAGCCAAACTTAAGGTGACATTGAGACAAGTTGAATCTAGTTGTATATTGGCTAATTTTAGAATAGGGCCAGTGTTGAATGAGAAGATTAAGGAATTATAAAAGCAGCATGAGTACTTAACAAAGCTCAAAAAAGAAATTAAAAATGGTAAGCCCTCTAAAGTAGAGACAAGAAAAGATGAATTAATAGTGGTAGGCAACATATTATGTATTCCAGACATGTAAGAGTTAGAGGATGAAATTCTTGATGAGGCATACAATACTCTATATGCAATGCACTCGGGGAGTAAAAGAATGTATAGAAATTTAAAAGAGCATTTCTAGTGGAGAGGAATGAAGAAAGATGTTGTAGAGTATGCTAGAAAGTGCTTGGTATGCCAACAAGTTAAAGCATAACATCAAGTACCTACTGGCAAACTTAAACCTTTGTCTATTCCTGAATGGAAGTGAGAGAAGATTACAATGGATTTCTTAATGGTATTGACAAGTACCAACAAGAAGCATGACGCAATATGGGTGATTATCGATAGGCTAACCAAGTCAATACATTTCTTGCCAATTAAACAAACAGATTCTTTGAATGCCTTGGGTAAGAAATACATAGATGAAATAATCAGACTTTATGGGATTCCAAGTTCTATAGTCTCAAATAAAGATCCCAAATTCACCTCCAGATTTTGGGAAAGCTTGCAAGAGGCTTTAGGAATCAAGTTGCATTTTAACACGGCTTTCCATCCACAAACTGATGGCCAATTAGAGAGGACAATCAGGAAATTGGAGGCAATGTTAATAGCTTGTGTTATGGACTTTGCAGGCTCATGGGATGATCATCTACCTTTAATTAAGTTTGCTTAGAATAATTCCTACCACTCAAGAATTCAAATGGCACCTTATGAAGCTTTGTATGTTATGAGCTATAGAACTCTTATTTGTTGGGATGAGGAACGTGAAAAGGGACTTTTAAGACCTGAGTTGGTATAAGCTACAGTTGATAAGAATAATTTGCTAAAGCAGAGACTCAAGGCAGCTCAAGACAGGATGAAGCGCTATACGAATGCACATAGAAAGGAGAAGGAATATGAAGTTGGAGACAAAGTATTTCTTAGAGCCTCTCTATGGAAAGGAATCTTAAGATTTGGTAAAAAGGGCAAGCTTCGCCCAAGATAAATAGGCCCTTATGAGATTACTGAGAAGATTGGGCCTCTAGCCTACAAGTTAGCCCTGCCACTAGAATTATCTAAGATTTTCAATGTCTTCCATGTATCAATGTTGAGGAGATATGGATAAGATTCTTCATAGATAGTCTAACCTTTAGAGGTTCAATTAAGGGAGGATCTGACTTATGAAGAACAACCAGTAGAGATTTTAGATTCAAAGAAGAAGGTCTTAAGAAACAAGACTATGAAGCTGGTTAAAGTCTTATAGAAGAACCATCCAAGAGAAGAGGCAACATAGGAGCCTTTGGAAGCCATAAAGAAGAAGTATCCACATTTAATTGTAGACTCAGGTAAAAGTTTCGAGGAAGAAATTCTTTAAAGGAAGGAGAATTGTTGGACCCCAAAATTTTCTTAGAATTTAGTCCATTAATTTAGTAAGCATAAATAGAAATTAGAATTTTTTAAATTAAAATTTGTTAGAGGTTAGTCATGAATATATTTTATTTACATGTGTTTTCATGAATTAAATAGAAATGTTAGAATTAAGTTAGTGTGTAATAGACATAAGAGAAAAAAGGAACAAGCAGACATTTATTAAATGTGGAAGGGTAAACTTGGAAGGACAAAAGTTGCTTTAGGTACATAAGAAAAGAAATGAGAAAGATGAAGTGGCGAGTGCGTGAAGTGTGCTGGAGAAGCTAGGAAGAAAGAAAAATGTAGAAGGAAATAGAAGAAGAGAAGGAGAAAATAAACTAAAAAAATGAAGGAAAGAAAGAAAAAGGAGAAAGAAGAAGAAGAAAGAGGATTCAGCTGAGCTTTAGGTAACCTTCATTTTTTCTTCTTGCTTTGGTAGAAAAAGGAACTAGAGAAAATGAGTTTCTTATACTGGAAATAAAGGGGAAAAGGAGAGGACTAAGAAAAATCAAACTAGATCTTAGTTATTCTAGCCTAGATAAACCATGGATAGACTAAGTCTAAGCTCAAATTTGATTATTAAAGCTTTATGGATTTTCTATTTGTACATTTGCTTGAATGAAAATTTGTTTGTTTGAAGGAAACCAAGAAAATCCAAGGAAAGAGCAAGAGGAAAGCCAAACTTGAGTTTGGATTTACAATCAACTAGGTGGGTAATATGTTTATAGTTATTATGGATGATATACTGATTTCTTGCTTGTTTGCATGGTAAATTGCTTAACTTTGAATTTTTGCGATTGTTGGAAAATGCACTATGATTCGTTATCATGTTTTGCCTTAAAAGATGTTATGACATTTTGTATTAATGAAAGGAGGAAAAAGCACAAGAAGCATGAAAGTATGAACATATGATGAAATGAATTAAGCATCGAAATTTGTTTATGTTTGGGAAAGATAGATACCATTTTGTTCATCACGTTAATGTTGACTTAAAGCCTTCTCCTGACTGCCTGCTTGTGGCACATGAGCTCTTAAGAAATGGACATGGACTTATTTAGTTAATGATGTAAACTTCGGTTTCTCTATTTCAATCCATGAGATTCTCTCAAGCTATTATGTTTGTGCATTTCATTTTGATTATTGAGCATGATACCTGATTGAGTGTTATATTTTGATGGTTAAATATACATGATATGGTTTATGTTATAACATCCTTAACTATGAGTTATTTGAGTTAGAACTGTAGATAATTTAATTGTTAGATTAAAATGATATATATATATATATATGCTTGATTATATGTGGCTTGTTACCAATGGATATAAACGTATTAGCCACTGAGCTTCATAGCTCAACCCATTATTTTTGACTCCTCAGGTGTAAAATGAGAAGAAAATTGATCCTTGCAAGCTTTGACAAACTCCAAGATAGCTACCTTTTGTAACTAGTTAGTTTGACTATATTTTTAGTAGCTCTATAAGCATATCAAGCATAAGCATTCATTATATTTTGTAATATGCTATTGATGTGACCTTTGATATGTAATTAAAGCTATGTATAAACTCTGTTTTGTTTAAGAAATGAAAGTAAGAGTTAAAGAATTCCCTTTTGTACATGTTCAAAACTATCATTTCTGTTGGGATGTTAATTGTTGCTGGAAATGGAATAGTATGTTGTTAGATGGCCTTGAATAGATTTAAAACAAATTGTTATGCTAATCAAGTATGTACAATTAGTTTTGTCGGGGTCTTTTTGGTAGAGGCTGCAGCACTATCCCTGATAGAAATTATATCCTTAGTTCAATGATTAAACTTAATTGATGTAGGCTGAATCGGACACAGTTGTCATCATAAAATTTGTAGCTTATCGTCTTAGCTTTCCAATAGTATAAAGCTTGTAATTTTTAGACATCAGAATTGAGAGATATGATTTTTAAAAGTTTAAGTTAAAGTAAATCACTTGTTATTATAGAAATCACGTATAATATCTAAAATGCACATGAAGGGAGTTGAATTGTGTTAAATCGTTTAAAATAGTAATCTTTAAAATGCTTCTTGATTTTCTTGAAAGATTCAGACGATTACAAAACAACGCACTTATTTTGTTTGAGTAATTGCAACAGCGGAAATAGAATCTATTCTCCTAACAATAAGAAATTAAAGAGATATCTAAAGAATATGACACCGCGATTTATGCAGATGCACCCTTAACCTTTGGGCTATATTTAGTCCTCAAAGTTTATTTAAGATTTCACTATCTCTTGCAACTTTTACAAGTATTATTTCTCACTTTCAGAGACTCTTCAGGTCTCTTTCACAAAGTATTCTTTATCTGTTATCTTAGCCTCATGATGATTTGTGCTACTTACATTTATCTACGCATTTAACGAACTCATAAAAATAGTTCACACACTTCTTTTATTATTATTATTTGACTTTTATCAAAATTAATAGAAGAAGTGAAGTCTTCTTGACTTAACAATCTCCCCCTTTTTGATGATAACAAATAATCATAATATTAAAAGATAAAAAAGATATTCAGACGGATAATGATAATATTCAGAAGAATAATTTTCAAACAAATAATATATTTATTTAGAGGAATAATGCAAGTTATACAATGCATATATAAGAAAAATAAATTTCTAATACTAATTCTCCTTTCCTTTCTACTATTCTCCCCCTATTTGTTATTATTAAAAAAATCATTTTAGACGCTTCAAGATTTCAGAGAACATATGTTGAATATTAGTGCGGATCGTCTTGAGGTCTTCTTCTATAGTCACACGTAGAACTGCTACTTCCTCATGAAGATCACCCACTGAGTCACTTAGATCATCAACCTTAGTATTAATCTCTTTAATATGTTTACCTAAGGCTTCTTGATCTTCCTTTTGCTTTTGACTAGCTTCAGTCCATGCAATGAAATTCTTCAAGAACCCTGAATTATCGGTAGAATCTTGCAACTTTTCACTTAGTGGATGAAGGTCCTCAGAGACAAAAAATTTTCTGATTGAATCGTCTAAGTCAATACTTTTGATGGAGGGTAATTCGAAAGGTTGTGATTGGTGTGGAATGTCAAGATCATCAGGTTTAGGTAGTTTGAAAATTGGTTTTCCTAGAAGGTGTAGGATATTTTTGACAGAAGGAATGAAACCTAGGGGTTTAAAATGAATAAGTAAATGCACAAAGGTTTCTAAGTAGAAATTGATACCTTCAATTGTAAAATATTTGTATCTTCCTTCCGATATTGTCCCAACGACCATGAAACTTTCATCTATGGTCGATGCATCAAAGTTACTTCCTAATGGCCTTGATATATGATGTGAAATATAGACGACTACAGGTTGAGCTGCACATCATATATCGTCTATATTCTTCATCGCCACTCGAGTTTCTTCTTCCATGAGATCATCTTCTTATTTCTCAAAAAATTTCTTCTTCTTGCCTTTGCTTTTGCTGTTTACCAGTGTTGGATGTCTAGGCTGTACATCTGGTAAAATCTTTATCATTTTTTATTTTTCACTGGGTAGATTGTGTAAGGATTTTTTTTTCATTTTTAATGGTTACGGTTCTACCTTTTTATCTCATAGAATACTATACAATCTTCTTTCTTCAGGACTAACAAGATGTATCGTCTGATTGTTTATTGTTACAGGTTCAACTTGAACCTTAACTTTTTGTTTAGGAGGATCTCTGATGATAATTGAACCTCTGTTTCGATTAGGTATTGATTCTTCTATAATCTTCATCTTTAAATCTTCTTTCTTCATTGGTTGAGGAGGGTTGCAGATTGGTTGCTATTTTTCAACCTTCTTTTTCTGAATCGTCTTCATCTTCCTTTGTTCTTCTGTCAGCTTGGAAGAGAGTTATTGTTGAGACTTCTTCAACTCAAATACTAACTTCCTTTTTATCTCGGTCTCTCTAGATGGTTGTTCTGATTGAGTTTGAGGGATAGAGACAATTGCTTTAGTACGTTACTGGTGTTGTTGTTACTTAGCAATTTCAGAAACTTGACCAAGAATTAAGTTTTTTACTTTTTCTGTTCTTGTTGTCATGGGGTCATCAATCTTGTTGACCTTCTAGACTTCTCGGGTCTTTCTTATTGGAGCGTCTCAGCCTTCCTCTTTAAGGACACTTTGTGAGTTGGTTGTTAAACCTTTACAGTTTCCTTCCTTTCAGGAATCGTCTTGGCTTGTATTGACTTATAAGACGATTGTTCAACTTTTGCAACCTCAGCTGAGATTCTTCCGATTGATTGAGGTTTTGGTTGCATACTAGATGAAACATCTTCTTTCCTACTTCTTTTGATTGAAAGCTTCCCCTTAGATTGTGCTATCGATGTGAAATATTTATCCGTTTCAGCTTTAGTTTTAATCCCCATTTTGCGAATAGTAGATGTATTGATAACATTCTTAATATTCAGCATTACTCTATTTCCTCTGTCAAGTAGAATTCCATATTTTTTGAAGAATCTTGTCAACAGCATATCATAAGGTAACAAACCACTCTTCAGATGATAATCCTCCTTAGCCTTTATCATGTAGGTCATAATTAAGAACAGAAGATTAATAAATTGATGTGTGAGTAGATGAAATAGACAATGTTCATCATTCATTGTCACAAAATCCTTTGATCCCATACTTGGTAAAATACAGTGAAGAAGAATTGAATGAAGAACCCTAGCCTTCAGAGTTAAGTTTGAAGACTTCTTGACTCCTGGATTACTCGATCCTTATAGTTGTTGATTGATGTAGTTTTCACTTATGTGACTTTGAGCAATCCACTCTGTATTGTTGAACAATTTTGCTCCTTCATTTGGACATTTAGTAGCCCTTATAATCAGGGGAACGAATACCGTTCCGTTCCGGCCGGTACTGGCCGGAATGTGCCGTACCGGCCGGCAAGCGGAATGGTATCCGTTCCCTGGGTACCGGCGGTAAATACCGGTCGGTACCGGCATTTATCGGTCGCTACCGGCTGGTACTGCCGGTATCCAAAATACCGGCCAAATACCGGCCGGTATTGTAATTCCCAAAACTTGGAGGACCAAAACGCAAAAAAAAAAATTATAACCCTAAAATCGTTGCCGCCTGCCGCCTCCTCCATTTTTCTTCACGCTTTTGCTTCTTCATTCTCCTCCCGCACACCGCAGAGGCGCAGACCGCACCGCACCCAACCCACTTCCACCTGCAGCCTGCCGCCTACCGCTGTCGCATGACGCCCTCTGTACCCGCCGCTGCCGCCGCATCACTCCTTCATCTTCTTCGTCTCACACTCTCACTCTCACTGTCTCACACCCGCACGGTCGCACCATCTCACTTCACTCTCTGGCCACACCATCGCACCACCACCGCACCACCGCGCCACCACCGCACGTCCGCACCACTGTGTTGCTCCTCCTCTTCTTCTTCCTTTGACGTCGCCGCTGCTCTTAGTCACCGCCACCGCAGCCGGAAGTTACTTTGCCGAAGATAGTGAATTATTTTGGGTTTGTTTGCAATTTTTGCTGCTTAAATATATTTTTATTGTGAATTTGTGATGGATTGGATGTTGGAGTTTGGATTTGTGAATGGGTTCTGTGAATTGAGCTGAATTGAATGAGATGGTTATTGACGGTGGTCGGATGGTGTAATTAATCGGTGTTGAATCTTGGATGGTTATTGGCTTAGGGTGGTTTATTATTATTGTGAGTTATTGTGAATTGATTGAATATTGGACTTGAAAAATTGAAATGGTTCCGAAATAACTGTGTATGATGGTGAATTGGTGAATTGAATATTGGATTTTGAATGGGACTTTATGGTTATAGTTTTATTTTGTAATTTGCGTGGTTGAATTAAAAATTGAAGATGAACTATTATTTGGTTAGTTTATTTGTGATGTGGTTATAAAATAAAGATTGATTTAAGTAGACATCTATGATAATTTATGATAAGTTTTTGGAT
>JANZXR010068185.1:0-11762 GCA_027575705.1 Erythroxylum echinodendron | reverse complement strand
ATAAGACCTTATTTTATCCTTGTAAACTTCATATTAGTTGATTAATAAAATTTAGAGATATTCTCTTCAAGAAAGGCGTGTTCTTGTTGTTATTTCAAGGATTGCATCACTTATCATGGTAATCGCTTGTGACATGTTCAATTCTTCTGTTTTCTTTTGGTTTTGGTCTCAATTTTGTATAATTGGGGTTTGAACTAGCATGTTCTTAGAATAGAAAGATTGGGGATTTGATTCAATAGGATTAGGGGTTTAAAGAACCTTGTTTTCTTAGGATTCCGTATCAGTTGGTATCAGAGCGATGGTTTAATTCTATTGAACTCATACGTATCTTTTATGCTTTCTTGTTAGTTTCTTTGAAAATTTTGTTTCTCTTTGGTTGTGACAAATCTGATCTTTCACGTTCTTTTGTGTCTTTTTGAATTCTTGTTTCTGAATTCATGTTCCTGTTTTATTTTAGCGAATCTTTGTTTCTTGATCTTCAGACTATAAAAAGGAATCAGAAAAGAAAAAACTTGAAATAAACGAAAAAAGGAAAGAAAAAGGAATCAGAAAAAAACAAAAAAGAAAGAAAAAGGATTCAAAAAAATAAACCGTGAAAAAAACAAAAGAAGAAAAGAAATTTCAAGATTGATCAAGAAACATCCAAGATTATGACTCTTTGAATCTTTGTTTGATCTTTCATTCAAGATTTGTTCTATTCATTCAAGATTCATCTATATTGCCTTTCTTTCATTCAAGAACCTATCAAGAAACATCAAAGATTGTGATTCTTTGAATCTTTGTTTGATCTTTCATTTAATATTTGTTCTTATTCAATATTTGTTTCTTAGCTTATTTCATGTTTTGGTACCTATCGTTGTTCCTCTACATTGATTTGAACAATTGTTGCACTCATAATTGTTCAATTGACCCAAGAATCGTTGCCTACACTACCCTTCATCTATGTATTGGCACTTTGATTTATTTTGTGTCTGTACAAAATTTTGCTTCTAGATTTGTTTCATCTATTCATTTTCTTTGTTAAGCTCGTTATCTTTGTGCTTCTACTTGAGCTTGTTGCTTATTGATTTCCTTGATCTTGTTGAAGTGATCCTAAAGAGTAACAATGAAGGAGGCACTTGAGTGGAAAAGGACAAGAGTGTGAGATTATATAGAGAAAAACCATATTATTGGTAAAACAAGAGTGGGAAATTCTGTTCTAAAGAGAAATACATGAGGGAGTGTTGTGAGGCTTTTAATATTTTCTTGTAGGATATTATCATGTCTCATAATAGCAATAAAGATGGACACAGTGATGGGAGTGGAGAAGACCAACAAAATACGTTCTTTGCCCTTGAAGCAATGCAAAATCAGTTCAAGAGAATAGAGACTATGTTCCTTGAAGTCAAAGACAAGTTTGAGCAGTAATATAAAAACTTTGAAAGACAATGTAGGCTTCTCAAAACTATTCAAGCCTAGGGAATAATGGGACAAGAAGAAGAGAGAACCCTCCAGTTTATAATCATTATCACTATGAGAAGGAGCAAGATGAAGATGGATTTGATGAGGAAGAGTGGTATGGAGGCCGAAACAATGCAAGAGGTGGTAGAGGAGATAGAGGCCGAAATAGAGGTGGTTATAAAGGAAGAGTTGAAATAGGCAAAGAGGATGAAGAGACCGGAAAGGTAGATAGAAACATTGGCAGCATCAAAATGAAGATGCCACCATTTCAAGGAAGGAATGATGTAGATGCCTACTTGGAGTGGGAAAGGAAAGTAGAGATGATATTTGCCTACCACAACTATTCTGAGGAGAAGAAGGTGAAGCTGGCGACAGTTGAGTTCTCTGATTATGATACTGTTTGGTGGGATCAATTGATAGTTAGTGAAAGACAAAATGGAGAAAGACCGATTGAAACCTAAGATGAGATGAAACGCATCATAAAAAGGAGATCGTGCCAAGTTAATACTATAGGGAGTTGCATCAAAAGCTCCAAACATTAAGACAAGGCACAAAGAGCGTGGAAGATTACCACAAGGGGATGAAGATAGCTATGATAAGAGCAAATATAGAAGAGGATAGAGAGGCTGCAATGATTTGGTTCCTTTTTGGTCTAAACAAAGAGGTAGCCAACATGTTAGAGCTTCATCAATACTTGGAGTTGGAGGACATGGTAAGCATGGCTATGAAGATTGAGAAGCAATTGAAGGGAAAAAACTTCAACAAGGGCAACACCTTAGGACCTTCAAAATTTTGGGGTCCTAAATGGCCCAAGAAGGAGGAAAAGAGCAAGGATAAGTCCTAATACAATAAGGACAAGTGCAAGGAAAAGTGGACAGCCTCTAAAGGTGCGCCTACATCTAATGATCAAAATCCTAGCACTAAGCAAAGAAACATCAAATTCTTCAAGTGTTTGGGTTCATGTCATATGGCAAACCAATGTACCAATAGGAAGATCATGTATTTGCGAGATGGGGTAATTGAATTAGAAGATAGTGATGGAAATATTATGCTTGAGTTGGAGGATTGCACTAATGAAGAAGTTAAGAAACCAGTCCAGGCCAAAGCACTAGTAGTGAGGTGAGCTCTCCATGCATAAGAAAAGATAGAGCTTGATGAACAAAGGGAGAATATATTCCACACCAGATGTTTACTTAAGGGTAAGATGTGTAGCTTAATAATTGATGGAGGTAGTTGCACCAATGTTGCAAACACAGTTTTGGTTGAGAAATTGGGGCTTCCTCTCATTAAGTACTCTAGTCCTTATAAGTTGTAATGGCTTAATGAGTGTGGAGAGGTTAGGGTGAACAAGCAAGTACTAGTGGCATTCTCAATTGGGAGATATTCTAATGAAGTGTTGTGTGATGTAGCTCCTATGCATGCTGGTCATTTACTATTAGGAAGACCATGCCAATATGATAGGCATGTAGTGCATGATGGATTCAAAAATAGGTATTCATTCAAGATTGGGGAGAAACACTTCACATTGATGCCTCTTTCACCAAGAGAAGTTCAAGAGGATCAGTTGAGACTTGCAAAAGCTATGGAAACACAGAAACTTGGAGACGTTGAGAGTTTGAAAAGAATAAAAAAGACGCCATTCAGAAAAATAAAAAAAAAGGCCCAACTGAGACTAAGTGCACTGGTGAGCAAAAGAAAGAGAGTAGTGCAATTGAAAAAGGAGAGAGGAGTGAAAAGAAGAGTGGAATAAAAAAGAGTACTTTCTTTGTAAAAGAAAAAGAGTTGAGGAAGTTCATGTACACGTAGAAACCATTGGTTTTGCTTAGGTATAAGGAGTTGTTTTATAATGTGACTGACCTTGGCCCTTCTTTGCATAGTGATGTGAAACTTATATTGCAGGAATACTTTGATGTCTTTCCAGATGAGTTGCCCAAGAGATTACCACCATTGAGGGGCATTGAACATCAGAATGATTTCGTGCCAAGAGTTTAAATTCAAAACCGCCTAACCCATAAGAGTAATCCTGAGGAGACAAAGGAGCTTTGAAGGTAAGTGGAGGAGTTGCTTGAGAGGGGGCACGTGAGAGAAAGTCTAAGCCCATATGTAGTTCTAGTGCTATTGGTGCCAAAGAAAGATGAAACTTGGCGTATGTGTATAGATTGTAGGGCAGTAAAAAAGAAAACGGTAAAGTATCGCCACCCCATTCCTAGGTTAGATGATATGCTTGATGAGTTACATGGTACTTGTTTCTTTACAAAAATTGATCTCATGAGTGGTTGTCATTAGATTAGAATGAAAGTAGGGGATGAGTGGAAAACAAACTTTAAAACGAAATATGGTCTATATGAGTGGTTGATCGTGCCATTTGGTTTGAAAAATGCACCTAACATTTTCATAAGATTAATGAACAATGTTTTGCGTGATCTTAATGGCAAGTTTGTGGTTGTATACTTTGATGACATCCTGATTTATAGCAAAAGCCTTGATGAGCCTGTTATGCATCTTAAATCTATACTAGAAGCACTTAGGAGTGAAAGACTATATGGTAAACTTAAAAAGTGTTCTTTTTGTATGGATAAAGATGTTTTTCTTAGCTTTGTTATTTTTGCCCGTGATGTGCATGTTGATGAGGAGAAGGTTAAGGCTATCAAAAATTGGCTTACTACTAAGTCAGTTAGTGATGTGCGTAGCTTTCATGGTTTGGCTAGCTTTTATAGGCGGTTTGTTAAGGACTTTGGTATCATTGCTGCAACATTGACTAAAATAATTAAAAAGGATGTTGACTTTAAGTGGAATGAGGCAAAAGAACTGGCATTTAATAATTTAAAAGATAAATTGTGTTCTGCACCTGTTCTAGTTTGCCTAATTTAATGAAGCTTTCGAATTTGAACGTGATGCTTTCGGGATAGGTACTGGTGCTGTTTTGATACAGGGTAGGCGTCACATTGCATACTTCAGTGAAAAGCTTCATGGACCACAATTGAATTATTTTACTTATGAAAAAGAACTTAGTGCCTTGGTAAGAGCATTGGAGACTTGGTAGCATTATCTCTGGCCAAAGGAGTTTGTGATCCATTCTGATCATGAGTCATTGAAACATCTAAAAGGCCAAGGTAAGTTGAACAAGAGGCATGCTAAGTGGCTGGAGTTCATAGATGATACAACTCACCAAGGCAATGGAGACTTGAGGATGCCAATAGGTCCAATTACAAGGTCATGCTCCAACAAGCTCAAAGCACAATTTCAAATTTATGTACAAGCTTTTTTTTCACAAGAACTTCAAGAAGTTTTGTTAATCAAGCTTGGGGAAGAGCTTAGGAAGATGCCTAAGTGTGTGTGCACATTGAAGGCATAAAACCAAGAGGGCTAACACTTAGCCAATTTTCACAAGCACAAGTCTAATCAATGGGCTTAGGCTTATTTTATCTTGTAAAGGGTGTGTGGACTTCTTTTAGGTTTTTTCATGGGCTGATTTGCATTAAGTGTGCATGTGCTTCATTAAAAAGAGTCATGTGCATATTTTATTTTAAGGAACCAAGCTCGTGGGCCTAGTTTAAAAGCCCAATTTCCCCCTCTGAAGTTAGTCTTCTATTTTTGTGGTTTCCTTATCCTATTTGGACTAGGACTAGTCAATTTTTATTAATTTTCAAGCCCAAATCTATGTCAGATTTGCTCTTGGGCATATTTGTTTCAAGAAGGCCTTTTTGATATTTTAGGCTTTCTTTAGGAGTTTTTAGGTTATCTTTGTTAGGGATTGTATTGAAAAAGGGTATATAAACCCTTTCTTTAAGCATGAACCTGAATTTTTAGACATGAATAGAATTAGAAAGCATTCTTCAAGAGAGAATTCAGATTCTTGCTTCTTTTACCTTAAGGATTGATTCAACTTATCAAGTAAGTTCTAACTTGTGCCGTTAATTCAATTCCCACAATCTTTATACTCTTTGTTACCAATTCCTTGATGTTTTTAGGGTGAAGGGTCTTGTTAGATTGATTGAATTTAAGTTTGGGAGCAATCATTGACATGGAGGTGATCTGGACATTGATTCTAGGTTGTTGCCGTGTCATCTTTGGTATCAGAGCCTAGGTTTTAAATTCAATCTTTATCTTTAATTTTTTGTTTGTTCTTGATTGTTATAGTTAGTTCATCATTAAAAGAAAAAAGAAGAAAATCCAGAAAAGAAAGAAAGAAAGAAAAAGAAAAAAAGAAGAAAAGAAAGAAAAGAAAGAAAGAAAGAAGTAAAAAGAAGAAGAAAATCAAGATTGAGAATCTTTGTGTGTTTGAGTTGATATGTAAGATTCATCAAGAACGAATCTAATCATTCAAGAACTCTTTAATTTCATTTCTTTATTCAAGATTCATCATGAACGAAACTGATCATTCAAGAATTCTTTAATTTTGTTTCTTTATTATTCAAGATTCTACAAGAACACATCCTTCATTCAAGAAACTCATCAAGACTTGTTTTCTTGCATCAAGAAACACTTTCTTGTTTCAAGATTTACTTTCTTCACTCAAAACGTGTGTCTTTGATATAGTTGCTTATCTTTTAGTTCTTGAGTAGTTGGGACAGATTTGAATGTTCTTTTTAATTCGGGTTTAGGGTTGAGTTTAATTCTTAGTTTCGTCTTTTCTTGCACTCTAAGAATACAAAAGGGGAAATAGGGTGCCAAAAATAAAAAAGAAGTAAAGGAGACGAATATGCAAAAGGAAAGAAAAATGATGGGAAAGTGAAGAAAGTTGGAAACCAAGTAAAGGAAAAATAGAATAAAGAATGAATTAAGGAAGTGATTAACTTAAGGAAAGCTACAAACTTGAAGCAAAAGAAAGATGAATGAGGCAAGAAATAAAATAGGAAACTAAAGGCTAAATAGGAAAGTAAGCAAGTTCCAAGCAATACAAAATAGGAAAGTACTTGCAATTCAAGTTCAAGCTATAGGAAAGATTTTATCTTTACTAGATTGCAATTAGGAAAGTAGCAAATTTGGACTCCACTTCTCTAGAAATTGCAACACACAGTCTAATTGTTTTCTTCTTTTTTTGACGAGTTTCTTTTTTTCTTTTTGATGAATTTCTTCTTTTTTCTCTTTTTTGATTATTTCTTTTTCTCTTTTTGACGTATTTTTTCTCTTTTTTTTTGACTTCTACTTCTTTTTTTCAAAAGCTGGACACTCTCAAATTTCAACTTAGTGCAACTTTCTGTAAAAAACTTGGATTTGAATGATTCCAAAATGAGGAGAAAGAAGAGATTTTGAACTTGAAGAAATATCTATCAGTCAACTTAAAAATCAAACAAAAAGTGAACAAAACAGTGGATGAAAATGGATAGAGAAGAGGAACAAAAATAAACAGAAAAAGGATAGTTATTTGAGATCTAGCAACCAAACCTGTCTCTGATACCAAATGATGGGACACCCAATAGGAACTTGTCCTAGAGAACCTTCAACAAGATGGAACTATGCCTGGAAATGACTAGAATCAAACACACACGAAAGCATAAGAAACAAAATTGAAAAGATAGAAATAGAACAAAAAAGAAAAGGGGTTAGAAGAATGTTGGCCAATGGAAAGAACCCTAAGAGAACATGTCTCTTAGAACCCTAGCAAGAATGTTGGTCAATGGAAAGAATCTAAAGATAAATTGTCTCTTAGAACTCTAACCTTGGGACCCCCACAAAGGAAGACCACCCTTTCGATAAGTCAAGTATTCTCAAAGAATAAAAAGAAAGCAAGAATGCTCTCAATAATACTCAATAGTATTTCTAAATGAAAAATCCTCTTCCAAAGTACATAGAGGGTACCTATTTATAGGAAAACTTCCTAACTTAATATCCTAAAGAAGAAACTAAATAAAAGGAAACAAATCAATACCTAAAAGGAAACAAAATAAACTTATACATGTGTTGACTATATGACCTTCTTTCAAGGAAAAGAAAAGGAAACTAATTAAAACATGATCTAAACATATTGGACCTTATAGATCATGTCCTTCTCCTTATTTTTAAGCTGCACATGGTTGTCACATAGTATTTTAAGTGAATTCTCCCAATTGGACTTCATGTGGATCTTTGGACACTTCATGTTGGGCTTTAAGGAGTAAGACAATGCCTCTTGAACCTTTATGAGATGAAATCTGACTCAACAACCTGGGTTCTATATTTTGAAGGTCTTAGATCAAACAATTCAATGCTTGCTTCATTGCTTTGGCCCTAGGTCTTGTCATTAGGCCTCCAACATCTTGTAATGGATCTTTAAGAATACAAAACTTGAATGTTGGGCCTTTGATATGGGAATTTCGTTCAATCCCTTGCCTTGCACATTCAGCGTCAAATCTGATCGAATTTCAACTCCTAAGCCACCTTTTGCAAGCTCATGTCCATGCAAGTCATATCCTAGGCTTCCTTGAGGTGGATCACAACATGTATGCTTCTCTTCTTGTCTTTCACTTGCCCATGGTTGTCCATCACTATACCATGCACATTATGCGGGTAACATATTCACAGTATAATGGCCACTACACATGAGAAAATAAATATATACCACTATGATACAATATTACCATTATCATATGGGATAATCAAATGGGATTTGGGTGATATCAGATATTGTACTCACTAAAACACTCATACTTCTAAGTCCAAAAGAATACTAATTTAGTGATTATATAATGGTATAGAATTATCCCATATAGTAGTCATTCACAATTACGTTCGATTTCTATAGTTATCTAAGTGGCTCAACATTGTATAATGAACCATATATAACAAGGTTTAAAAAACTGGACCGGTCCGATCGGAAAAAGTTTGAACCAGCCAGTGGTCCGATTCGGTTTCACCTAATAACCTCTGTGTATTAAAATCGGACAATTTATCAGTGAACCAACCAATTTTTTGTTGAATCGGTCCAACTGGTTAGGTAGTTGTAGGACATGTTGAAGGTCTCTAATGTGGTGCAGTTCGAAATCATACGAATCATCTCAGTGAGGAGGTTGTGGGAGAGGTCAACCACGCTTATCACCAGCAACGTCGATATCTCCCAGGGGATTATTCCGGTGAGAGAGTTGCAGCATAAATTTAAGGATAGAAGCTTCTTGCAATGACCAATGTCCCAGGGGATTGTATTATCGAGAGAGTTTGCTTACAGTTCAATTATATACACACTGTTGCAACTGATAAAGTTGGGGACTTTCTAGACAATTTTGGACCCACTGGTGGAGAATATCTGAAGATTCGGTGCATTCTTGATATTTGCTGGAAGAGCACTATGGAATGAATTTCTTAAGATGTTGAGGTACCGTATCTCTGGTGCATAGTTGAGATCTAGAGGGATTGTGCTGGTTAAGTTGTTGCTGCTTGTGTCCATGAATGTTAGGTTCTTCAGAGGCTGAAACCACTTGGGATTGACTCGTTGAGTTGATTGTGAGGTGTAGTTAGTGAGTGAAGGGGGGATTTTTTGGATGAAGTTGTTAGAGAATAGTATGAGCTTGAAAAGCTTATTTCCTTGACAAAGATTTGGTGGGATTAGACCAATAAGCGAGTTGGATGATACATCAAGCCATTGTAATTTTCTGTTGGAGCCCAATTTATGCGGGAGAATTCTAGTGGGTGAATTTTTCCACAATGATAGTGTGTCCATGTTTGGAAGCTCACCAATTCCTTGTGTATTTCTCTAGTTAATTCATTCTTCATCAGGCTCAATCTGGTTAGCTCTTTTAAAGAAGATAAACCTTCTGGAATAATGCCTAATAATCTATTATCTGACAAATAAAAAATCTTCAGAGCTTTTAAGTTCCCAAAACTTACTGGGATTTCTCCTGTTAAATTGTTCAAGAAAAGTAGTAAATACTCCAGCTTTGTTAAGTTTCCAATTCCTTGAGAGAGCTCTCCAGAGAGGCTGCAATTTTAGATGTCCATGTACTAAAGATTATTTAACAATGCAAACTCCTCCAGTACTCTACCTGAGAACATGATATTGTATCCAATGTCCATGTGCTTGAGCTGGCTCAAGAATACTAATTATGGTGTCAGTGAACCCTTAAAGTTGATTCCCAGCTAAGTTGAGAAATTTCAATCTTGAAAAAGTCCCATAGCTCATGGAATCTCTCCATCGAAGTAATTACCACCGAGGTTGAGCTGCTCCAAAAAGTGTAGAAAGACTAATTCTTTTGGTAGTGGTCCAGTGAAGCTGTTGCTATATGCATTGAAGTGTCTCAAGAACATGAGATTGGAAATCCTAGGTGGGAAAGTTGAGTTGAAGAGGTTATGGCTTATATCAAGTGTCTTAATGTCAGTTAGTTCAAAAATGGTTTGTGGGAATTGACCACCAAATGAATTTTTTGCTCAAATGTAGGAGGAGTAAGCTCTTAAAATATCAAGTTTCTGCTGGAATAATACCTGAGAGATTTCATTGGGAAAGATTTAGTGATGTGACGACCTATTTGGGATTCCATTTGACACCAACCCATGAGCACCAAATTGGCTCTTGTGAATCAGACTTGGAGAAGCTAGGAGTTAGGTCCCAATCCTAGAATGCGTCAAGCGGATCTTTTAACGAGAACTTCAAAGAAAGGGGAGCACGAAGTTGTTGAGGCAAGGCTGTAGCAGAAGCACTAACTAATGTGAAGAGAAAGATGAGAAAATGAGGTTTCATGGTTACCTAAGATATGGAGATTTTGGTTGAGAGATGAGCAAGGCTAAGAGTAGCAAATTTAAGGGAAGGCTGGTTTTGATGAGCAATGTGTAGAGCAGTCTCACCTCGCTTGGTGATCTTATGGTCCCTTATTTCCTTTCCATATTTTTCATAAATCCTTTCTGCAATGTCCCATTTGCCTTACAGTGTAGCTAGATACAACTTCAAGTGCATTTTCCTTTTCTCTATGAAAAAATCAAATCAAACTTATCAGACAATGCTTACTTGTTGGTAGAATAATTTGTGCCTAAAAGAGCTCAAATGAATAAAAATAGGAAAGATATGTCACAAGTAGATCCTTTTTTTTTTTGCATTCTTAAGACTGGTAATGTTCAGGAGACGCAACCTTCTTCAGAAATACTATTTTCATTTTTATTATTATTTTAAATTTTATATTAGACTCATATTTACTTTTATTAGTTCATTATATAATAATAGATATTTGTTTATTTTTTAATTGCAATAAAGCATTTTATTTTTACTAATTCTTATAAGTTTTACTTCTTATTTATTATATACCTGTTTTATAGCGATTCACTACTGGTTGAACTTTTAAACCTTAAACCTTTTCTTCGTTTAAAACATTGATATATACTATCACATAGTACATATTGCAACATACAATTTCACATATGTAACTATGTGGTCGTTAAATATATGAAATTAGTGTGGCTTATAAATAAATCATATTTAGTATCTTGATATATGGATGACATCATAAAAATAATGTTAACAACATGTGCCATGTACCCATAGCTTTGATACATTGTACAATGCCCATATTGTAAATGACAACTTACACATGTATTATATAGTAAGTGGCTATAATGTATTGAAAAGGTAATTAGGTATGGTTGAGTATATTTGTACCTTAATATTAAATGAAGAGTGCGTTACAATATATGGTACACCATATAGGCCATCTTCAAGTCATAAGCATACAATTTTGTAACATACTTGACCATTGATTCGTGCTCTACAAGGATATATGGCACAAATGTTGTTATCACTTGTTTGTATACGAAATAGTTGGTCCATATCTTAATGGGTTATAGGTGATGAATCCATTGAGCTTGGTTATTAACCCATCATATACTTAGTTATGACAGCCTACACACTCAACGATATGTCATTGGTATATAACCAAGTGATGTATCCAATAAGGCCTTAATTATTTCTTATACACATGCTAATACCTTTATACTAATACAGTACGTAACAAGCACATAGAGTTTGGAAATAAGACATTATACAATGCATTCGTAGTAAGGAGGAATACCAACTGTTTCAATGTCTATATCATTGATACAAGGAGCCATGGCAGCAATGGAGATCAAGGTGCCATACACTAAGACAAGCTTACTTTGTCAAGTGGACCTATTTCAATGCAACGTACAGCAAGGCTTAAACAAGCACTTCAAGGGTTTGTTCAAAGTCACATTGTATCTCACCTTGATGACAAGGTTGAACCATCTAGAATTCAAGTGGAGTAGTCAAGCTTGTGATTCTTCTAGAGAGGGCATGTGGAGGGGCTAATACCTAGCCAAATTTCAAGTCAAGTTCAATTATTCTTATGGGCTTAATTTAATACATTGGGCTTGTTATTTATCCTTTATTTATTAGGGCCAAAAGA
>JANZXR010068174.1:0-11763 GCA_027575705.1 Erythroxylum echinodendron | reverse complement strand
TGCCATGCACATGTGACTCACTTTTAGTTGTTACTTTGTTGTGACTGAGTGCCTTTTAACTGTCCTATATCCTTTGTAGAAACCAGACCCATTGATAGTTGTCCCATATCTGTTGGGGATACTAGGCTCATTATACGTAGTGAGCTTGTAGCTCTTTACACATTCTGAGGTTTAAGCTTTTTTCAGTGGCTACTTCGGTCACAACTACCTTTATCTGATCATGCATATCATGTAATGAAAAGCATCAATTATCACGTCATATGCAATCATTCACTTTCATTTATCAAGTACAACCTCTTTGACATTTCAATTTCATCAGACCTAAGTGTGACATTCAACAATCATGTTGCGTACACTTATTTATTTTCTTTGATCCGTAACTGCTCCGTCTTCAAAATTACATAATTTTTTACAGTACAAAAATGAAAATAAAAAAACTAAGACAAGGAGGAAACATGGCAATTATAGGCCACCCTCCTTGCTATAAACCAATCGAACAAAAATTACAAGGTAAATCGATTTTCTATGGACAACCAAAGAGCAAAACAAAACATATACAGCACATATTTTTATTACAAAATAAATTACATCGTACATAATTTAATATAATTGCCAACCCATGCAACATATAGGAACTGAATCGAACATAATAAAATCGGCTCTAATACCAATTATTGGATCGAAAATAGAAAACATGCTTGATTTGGCTAAATAATAGATTTCAAAATCTTTTTCCAAAATCAAAATATAGCAGAAGCGTAACACCAAATCAACATGCTTTAATCCATACATGATACGGTAGAAGGAAAATAAATAAAATATGAACAAGATTAGAATTTTTACTTACTCCTAGCTATAGTTTCGATTCCTTGTTGCTGTGTCCTCAACCAATCCGATCTATCACTTGTTCTTTTCGCATAGCTAGGTTATCAAAATCCTTTAGCGGAAAAAGAGAAGAAAAATATATAGCAAACTTTTGCTATATTCGGCTAGTTGAAAAAGAACCAAAAATGAGGCAATCTCATTTATTATATTCGGCTAGCTTAAAAAAGCCAACGCTACCTCTGAAACAGCGTTTTTGGAAGAGAGTTAAGAGCCAAACCGAATGCCCGTCTTCATTTTGCAACAAAGAGCTAAATACCTTATGCACTTCCATTCAACACTTACACGATTTTGGAGTGAGTGGAGAGCCAAAAGACTTGCGTCACCTCCATCCAACACTTGGGCGTTTTCTTTGTTGCAACAATAATAAGCATGACCGATGGTTTGCTTATTATCCAAGGTCTGCTTTTACGTTATTAAAAAGAAAGCCATCAAAGCCATTTAATCATAAGCATGACCGAATGTATTAGATGAGAGTCGAGAGAGCAAAAGCCACACAAAACACCTTTTCATTCTATAATGAAAATATGCTAAAATGGGCTGCACGTTTATGCTTTTAAAACAACCATTAAACTATTTAATAATTTATGAGCAAAAACGTTAACTTCATTCTTTAATCAAAAGAATGACTACTATCCACTGCCATACCATTCTTTAATTAACCATTAAACTATTTAATGATAAGAAGAGTAGTACTTCATTCTACAATTCGATTTTGGCTCTTCTTTTATTTTATTTTATTTAGATTTTAATTTAATTAATCTAATTAATTAAATCAAAATCTAGCCCAATATTAAAAGTTCCTTCAGGCTTATAATTAACAATTAATTAGTGTAAGTCCAACATTTAATTATAGGCTTATGACCTAATTTAATTAACACTTAATTAAATTGTTCCGATCTTATTGGCCCGAATCTAATTCATCCAATTCTCTCCAAACTATCTCATTTTCTTTGCGGTAACCTCCATTTATTTTTCTTGGTTTCCTTGATAACCTTCCTAGAAGCCAAGTGGGAAATCTAATTGGACTTAAATAATTCAAGCTCTAATAAACCCAGAATTAATTTAATCTCATTAAAATTAATTCTAACTTATTAACTAAATGTCCTTCCACTAAAAAAAATTGGCTGAACTCTTGAATTACTTAAAATTATGAGAAAATGTATTTTAATTTATTAATACGATGTCCAATTGCAAACTTTATTATGAACCATATTATAGTCATCCGCACAATAAAAGATAAAATTACCGTTTTGTTCTTATGTTGGTTTTTCTTTTTATATATTCCGCATCACTTTACATGGTGATTAACACACAAGATCTAATCTTGGTGTTAAGACTTGATGGGTAGCTAGTCCATCAAACTACTAGCACCAGTTTAATCATCAATCTCCGTAAAACATCTAGAAGTGATGATATTACTATAAACTTTTTATTTGAGTGAATGTTTCTTGATGCATGTTTTAATTAATAATTCCAACATGTGGACATTGGATTGACGCCCTGTAAAAATTCATTCCTATCATATCAAGAATTATAACGAAACACACATGAGTTCATCACTCGTCAAGATTGTAGTTCATAATAAACGAATGCTAAGGTTTATGTTTTAAGATTAAAGTAATGGCATAATTTATTCTTTAAAAAACTTAAGCGATTCTAAATTCATTTAATAGTGCCATTATTGATGGTTAACTACTATCATGATTTGAAACTCATCATTTCTTTGAAGTAAACTCCTTTACTTACACGGAGGTAAATCGCAACACTACATTCTAAACCATAATGAAGCGAACAACTTGATTATTCGACTATGAATTAATTAATTTTAATTTTAATAATATACATGTTTCCCATACATATCCATTTATATATATATTACTTACAAAAAGCCTTGGTATCTTATGACTAGTTATATTATGCTCAGAAAAATAAAACTAAACTCTTTTGTTTTATTAATAATAAATATTTTCATTACAATATTGCAACTGGAAGAAAATTAGGTTATATGTAAATACACATCCTTTCCAGGGCACTATATTTGCATAACCCTAACAATCTCCCACTTGCCCTAAAGTAATTTGACATATCCCTCATTCCCATGCCTTCTAGGTGACCCTCAAAGCTCTTTTGTGATAGCGTCTTCGTGAACATATCAACAAAGTTTTGTTCTGTGGAAATCTTTGTCACATCCACCTCACCACGTTGTATTGTCTCTCTTATGAGATGATAGTTTCTCTCAATATGTTTGGTAGCTTTATGGTTCTAAGGTTCTTTAGAATTAGCCACTGCCCCACTATTATCATAATAAAGTGTAATGACTTTTTTCCGCCTTAGGAACTATCTCCAAATCCTTTAGGAACTTGTGGAGCCAAATTGCTTATTTTGCTGCTTCACAAGTGGCAACATACTCAACCTCCATAGTCGAATCAGCAACACAAGATTGCTTGACACTCCTCTAGACTATAGCTCCACCTCCCAAAATAAATATAGAACCAGAAGTTGATTTTTTAATTCAACATCTGATTGGAAATCGAAATCTGTATCCCGTTGAAATAAGGTCACTTCTAGATTAAACAAGCATTAACTTCTTCGTCCTAATACTTCAGTATGCACTTAACCGCAGTCTAATGCTCCATTCCAAGATTGGACTGAAATATGCTTACCAATCCCACTACGTAATAGATATCCGGTCTAGTGCAAAGTAGGGCATACATTAAACTTCCAACTGCTAAAGCAAATGGAATGTTGTGCATATGTTCGACCTCCTCTTGGGTCTTACGTGCTTACTCCTTTGAAAGTTTGATACCATGTCTAATAGGTGTAAAACCCTTCTTGGAATCCTGCATGGAAAACTTATTGAGCATGTTCTCAATGTAGGTCAGTTGAGACAAAGCTATCTTCTTATTCTTACAATCCCTTATAAGCTTGATCCCTATAACATAGTTATCCTCTCCTATATTTGTCATTAAGAATAGTTCGTTCAGCCATCCCTTGACCGTAGATAACATTCCTACATCATTCCTAATGAGCGGAATGTCATCAACATATAGAATTAGGAAAGTAACCTTACCTTCTTGTATCCTTTTATAAACATAAGGCTTATCTAGGTTATGTATGAATCTATAGGTTTTGATAGCCTTATCAAACCTAATGTTATAAGACCTAGATGCTTGCTTAAGTCCATAAATGGACCTTTGCAACTTGCATACCTTATGCTCATTACCTGGCTTAACAAATCCTTTTGGTTGGGCCGTATGAATCATCTCCTCAAGATCCCCACTAAGAAATATGGTCTTAACGTCCATTTGCCATATTTGTGGACTTAAGCATGGCAGCAGGAGAAAAAGTCTCCTCATAGCCTATACTTTCCTTTTAAGTATAACCCTTAGCTACCAATCTAGCTTTGAAGGTCTCTACCTTTCCATCTGATCCTTTCTTCCTTTTAAAGATCCATTTACACCATATGGCTTTTACACCTAGTGTTAAATCTACAAGGATCCAGACTTCGTTGGCTTACATGGAATCTATTTTTGATTCCAATGCCTTGAGCCATTTTTCCGCATCAACATCAATAATAGCCTGTGTATAAGTAATGGGATCTGTTACTTCTTAGTCTAAGATTGCAATTATGCCTTATCCTAGACCTAGATACCTGTCTAGTTGTCTCACAACCCTCCTACTACGTCTAGGCACTACTTGACGTTCAAGATGCTCTTCCGATTCAACTCTTGAATCCATTTCAACATCTTGTTCCACTATATCAAAATCAACTCTTGGTTTGGATGAAATAGCTAACTCCTTTAGTACTAATTCACTTCTTCCTTTGTGATTTCTTATAAATTCTTCCTGCAAGAAGGTCACATTTGTTGACACAAATACTTTCATATCTTGAGAAATGAAAAATAATACTCTCGTGTACCCTTAAGATATCCTACAAACAAATATTCCATCTTTATGGATTCAGGCCTTAGAATATGGGCTGGGCAGCCCCAAATCCTCAAATGCCACAATGAAGGAACTTGTCCAATCCACAACTCCCTAGGTATTTTAGGCACCGATTTGGATGGAGCAAAGTTAAGAAGATAAGTTTCTATTTGTATGGAATATTCCCAGAATGATTCAGGAAGGCTAGTGTAGGACAATATTGATCTTATCATTTCCAATAGAGTTCTATTCCTCCTCCCAACTAAACTATTCTATTGAGGTGTTCTGAGAGCTTACAAATTAGAAACAATTCCATTATCAATTAGGAATTGTTGAAACTCTCTAGATAAGTACTCACCACCTCGATCTGATCGAAGTTGTTTTAATGGCTTACCAAGTTGCTTCTCAGCTTCATCTTTGAATTCTTTGAACCTTTCAAAAGATTCACTCTTTTTGTGCATCAAATACAGATAACCATGTCTAGAGTAACCATCTATAAAGGTCATGAAGTATTCATAACCTCCTCTAGCTTGTATGTTTATGGGCCTAAATACATCAGTGTCTACCAAGTCCAACGTGGATTCAGATATGTTTCCTTTGAAAGGAAATGCGGCCTTGGTCATCTTTCCTTCAATACAAGACTCACAAGTGGGTAATGGACCATTGTCCAAGCCCATAAGAATCCCATCCTTCACTAACCTTTCAAGTCTTTTTCGATTAACATGACCCATCCTTAAGTGCCACAGATATTTTGAATTAATGCTATAGTCATTGGATTTTCTTGATTTTATTAATTCTGTGGTGTTTAGTGAGCCTGTTATAGGTTCTATAAAGAATAATCCTTGTTTAATTACTGCAATACAAATAAAATCCTTATTCTCATATATTGAAACAACTTTTTCAAAATTTAAGGAATAACCAGAGTTATTAAACAAAAAACAGAAAGCATGATCCTTATAACCATTAGGAAGTAATATACATCCTCTAAAAACAACCTATGACCACTAAGAAAGTCTAAGATAACCAATCCTACTGCTTCTGCCGAAACGTAGGATCTATCTGTTATCTTGACTTCAAACTGGGCTTTAAGCAGTCTTTTCCTTTGCTGGAACCCCTGTATAGAATTGAAAACATAGTCAGTGACTCCTGAATCTAATATCCAAGAATCAGATAAATCTACCACGTTTCTAGTTCCTAACAAACTTAGGAAACCAATACGTTGTTTGCTCTTAAAGGTCTCCAGGTAGGCCGCACAATTCCTCTTCTAGTGGCCCTTCTCACCACAGTGGAAACACTTTCCCTTAGTGTCCTCTTGGGCCTTCTTTTTCATGGGTTGGGCCTTAACCCCTATTTGGGCCTTCCCTTTCTTTGCACCCTTTTTCTTTTGCTTGCCCTTACCCTTGGGCTTAGAAGAAGAAGCCACATGAGCCTCTGGCCCATTGGCCCTAATATTTAATATCTCCTCCGTATTCTAGAGGGTATTCATCAACTCACTCAAGGTGTAATCCTTAGTGTTAAGCACATAGTCCAACTTAAACTGCTGAAAAGAAGAGTTTAAGTCGTTGACGATCATGATCATTTGCGTTTCCATATCCATTTCCGCCCCAAGCAACTCGGCCTCATTAACCACAGTGATTACCTTAAGTATTTAATCCTGCATCGATTCACTAGGCTTTTGTCTGAGATTGTGAAAGGTTTAGATAGCTTTCACCTTTACAGACCTGGTCCTCACACCAAACATCTTATGTCGGTGATGGACCATTGCACAGGCATTTTGCATGCCTACAAGTTGCTTCTGCAACATTACTCTGACAAAAGCCAGAATATAGCACTTGGCAATCTTATCAGCAAGTTGTCGTCGCTCATGTTGCTGGACTTGCTCAGGAGTTGATTTTTCACCCAGAGGTGCAGGCTCATTGTCTATTAATACTTATGAAATTCATTCATATTGGAGAACGATGTCGAGGTTACGTCTTCATTCATTAAAATTTTCTCTGTTTTCCAATTTGTTATTAATCAATAGCATTGTGAGTGGATTCATATTATGGTAATTATGTCTGAAAATATAAATTATTAATGAATGAGCATAGTAGTCAAAATTATTAGAAATTTTTATAAAATCATGATGCATGTATGCATGATAATAGATTTAACAAAACTTTAAAAAATAAATCTTTATACAACGGTTATTTTTCTTATCATTAACAGAATAAGTGATGGTGGCCATCTTATCCATTAAAAGAAAAACTGGGACCCTCCCACTCAAAAAGCTACCAAGCATCTTCATGCTAATTTTTTGAGAAGCGCCATAATTTGGTCCATGCAATTAGTAACAGAGCTATGGTAGGTAGGTTATTGATAAACCATGTTGAATGTGCAACCATTTGATTCATCCACTAAAGGTACTTGCAAACCATGCCTCGGTTAGAGGTCACATTTGCTACCAATGAGTAGACTTATCCTTTAAGAGACCGAAACCATGTAAGATCTAGGATTTACGTCCTCCGGTGGGGAGTAACACTTCACCACATGCAAATGGGTCATCTTATGGAGACCGTGGACTCTCACAAGAGCATCCTCTCCCACTCAATCTTTTTCAGTTTTTAAGTTTTAATAATTACCATCTTGTCTAGATGTAATTTATTAACTGTCCTATATTGTTTCATTATATATCTCATACATAATGAATGCATGCCAAAGCCTAGGGTTGGCAATTTTTCTAAATGTCATACATTCATAAAATATCACATATTATTTGCATCCATTCATCTCATGAATTAAATAGCTACTTTTGGTTCTCCATCTTAGAAAATTACAAGGCCTTTAGGCCCAAAAAATTCTTCTTGGACTTGGATCTTTTGCTTCGAACTCTTTGCTTGCACGACCCTACCCGTTCGGTAAAAATGAGTTAATGGCATTTTTAAAAAAAATATGATTTATAAATAGTAAAAAAAATCCAGCACTTGAAAAAAATCAAGAATTAACAGGATTTAATCAAAATAAAAGATGTCATTAACATAAAATAAAAACTGAAAACATTTACCTTCTTTTCTTCGATCTATGGCTACTCCGTCTTCAAAATTACAGAATTTTTTACAGTACAAAAAATGAAAATAGAAAAATTAAGACAAGGAGGAAACATGGCGATGATAGGCCACCCTCCTTGTTACAAACCAATCAAAGAAAAATTACAAGGTAATTCGATTTTCTATGTACATCCAAAAGAGCAAAACAAAACATATACAACATATATTTTTATCACAAGAAAATTGCAGCATACATAATTTAATATAATTGCCAACCCATGCAACATGTAGGAACCAAATCATACATAATAAAACCGGCTCTAATACCAATTGTTGGATCTAAAACAAAAAACATGCTTGGTTTGGCTAAATAATAGATTTCAAAAACTTTTTCCCAAATCAAAATATAGTGGAAGCGTAACACCAAATCAACATGCTTTAATCCATACATGATACGGTATAATGAAAATAAATAAAATAAGAACAAGATCGAAATTTTTACTGACTCCTAGCTACAGCTTTGACTTCTCACTGCTGTGTCCTCAACCAATCTGATCTACCACTTGTTCTTCTTGGATAGCTTGGTTATCAAGATCCTTTGTTGGGAAAGGATAAGAAAAATGTATAGCAAACTTTTGTTGTATTGGGCTAGTTGAAAAAGAACAAAAAAATGAGACACTCTCATTTGTTATATTCAGCTACCTTGAAAAAGCCAATGGAGAGAGTTTCTTTTGCTATCTATGAAACAGCATTTTTGGAAGAGAGTTAAAGAGCCAAACCGAATGCCCATCTTCATTTTGCAACAAATAGCTAAATACCTTATGCACTTCCATTCAACACTTATACGAATTTGGAGTGAGTGGAGAGCCAAAAGACTTGCGTCACCTCCATCCAACACTTGGGCGTTTGCTTTGCTGCAACAAGAATAAGCATGACCGATGGTTTGCTTATTATCCAAGGTCTGCTTTTACGTTATTAAAAAGAAGGCCATCAAATCCATTTAATCATAAGCATGACCGAATGTATTGGATGAGGGTGGAGAGAGCAAAAGCCACACAAAACACCTTTTCATTCTTCAATGAAAATATGCTAAAATGGGCTGCACGTTTATGCTTTTAAAACAACACCGTTCTTTAATTAACCATTAAACTATTTAATGATAAGAAGAGCATTACCTCATTCTACAATTCGGTTTTGGCTCTTCTTTTATTTTATTTTATTTAGATTTTAATTCAATTAATCTAATTAATTAAATCAAAATCCAGCCCAATTTTAAAAGTTCCTTTGGGCTGATAATTAACAATTAATTAGTGTAAGCCCATTATTTAATTATAGACTTAAGATCCAATTTAATTAACTCTTAATTAAATTGTTTCAGTCTTATTGGCTCGAATCCAATTTGTCCAATTCTCTCCAAACTATCTCATTTTCTTTTCGGTAACCTCTATTTATTTTTCTTGCTTTCCTTAATAACCTTCTTAGAAGTCTAGTGGGGAATCTAATTGGACTTAAATAATTCAAGCTCCAATAAGCCCGAAATTAATTTAATCTCATTATAATTAGTTCTGACTTATTAACCAAATGTCATTTCACTAAAAACAATTGGCTACACTCTTGAATTACTTAAAATTATGAAAACATATTTCAATTTATTAATACAATGTTCAATAGCAAACTCTATTATGAACCATAGTATAGTCATCCGCACAATAAAGGGTAAAATTACCGTTTTGCCCTTATGTTGATTTTCCTTCTATATCTTTCGTTTCACTCTACATAATGATTAACACACAAGATCTAATCTTGGTCTTAAGACATGATGGGTAACTAGTCTATCAAACTACTGACGCCAATTTAATCACCAATCTTCGTAAAACATCTAGAAGTAATGATATCATTATAAACTCTTTATTTAAGTGCATGTTCCCTGATGCATGTTTCAATTAATAATTCCAACATGTAGACACTGGATTGATACCCTATAAAAATCCATTCCTATCATATCAAGAATTATAACGAAACACACATGAATTCACCACTCTTCAAGATTGTGGTTCGTAATAAACGAATTCTAAGATGTATGTTTTAACATTAAAGTAACGATCTACTTTATTCTTTAAAAAATATACACGATTCCAAATTCATTTAATAGTGCCATTATTGATAGTTAACTACTATCATGATTTGAAACTCTTCATTCCCGTGAAGTAAACTCCTTTACTTGCACAGAGGTAAATCGTAATAGTATAGTCAAAACTATAATCAAGCGACTAACTTGATTATTCGACTATGAATCAATTAATTTATATTCTAATAATATATGTGTTTCTTATAAATCTCCATAAATATGTATGTTACTTACAAAAGAACCTTAGTACCTTATGACTAGTTATATTATGTTCAGACAAATAAAACCAAACTCTTTTGTTTAATTAATAGTAAATATTGTCATTACAATATTGTAAATGGAAGAAAATTAAGTTATATGTAAATACACATGCTTTCCAGGGCACTATATTTACATAACCCTAACAATCTCTTGATCATTTAAACACTTTCATTTGTGTATGTCTAGCTTGCACTTAGGTTTATAACTCAAATATAGTTTATTATTTTAAACTCATCGATCCATCATTTACCAATATTATTCTAGCATTATATGATCATATAATATCTAAGTTCTCGTTTCATTCTTACTTAATACACTTTAGTTATCTCCTTTGAATCACATTAACATTAATAAGATCACTTTCTTTTCTATAACATCTCCAATTTTCCTGATTTTTAATACATTTATATCGTCTATCTATTCTTTAGTTTTAAACTTAATTATCACCCTAAACATATCACACATTTAATCACTTAATCCATCATCAAACTAGGTTCATTTCAAGCCTTATTCAAACGTAAATGCACCATAGGAAAGTACCTTATCATTTGTTTATTCAAACATAACTTAAAGAAGAAGAACTCACATTTATGGACATTCTTAGACCTTGCCCACCATCATGGGATTCCTCCCCACGATGATGACAGAAGCCAATACATTTTTCCATGATCGTGGGATGGGTGCCACAATCGTGGCCTACCCCTTTTTCTTGCACTTTTCCAAATTTCTTACTCTTTACTTACTATATTCAACAGCTTATGCATAGTTCATCATTCCTAACTTAATCCCTCATCATTTTCACCTCCATTTTAACTTAAAAACACCTATCAAACATATCATACATTGCTGTTCATCAATCATAAAAAAATAGAACATCAATATATGTATTCATCATCAACATTTCAGCATACTTTATTAACACCACTTTCATCATCACATTATCTTTAAACTATCATCCTAGTTCATCTCTTTTCAAGAACATCACATAAACATCCTTCTTAAGTCAAATTTTCACCTTCATTATACTCTTAATTCATAACCTATTTCATCTACATATTAGCTTATAACTCGTTATTTTCATACTCTTAAAAACAGAACATATACATACATATTTATTCTTTAATGCTCATCACTCATTCATTAAATTTTTGTACACTCTCACACACCATTTACAATATCAATCTACTCCAAAACATCTTTAATATGACTCATAATTTATTGCTCATCATTATATGAAAATGACATAAAATTACTTATTTCCTCATCCACATTACAGCATATATTTAACTCAATTATCATGATAATGCTATCTCAAGCCAATCACTATATACATTTCTTCTCATAAATTATTACTTATCACTATACACAAATAAGACATGAATATGTCCATTTATTCATTCACGAAACACATATATTCAACACCATTTTCATAATCATTCAATCCCAAAATAATCACCATATTCTTTATGTAACATCCCGTTTCCATAGAACGGGTCGGACCTGAGAAACAGGCCCAAGTGAGGTCAATCGGAGAAGTTA
>JANZXR010068143.1:0-11764 GCA_027575705.1 Erythroxylum echinodendron | reverse complement strand
TTATCCCGTAAACAAATCCCCGACGGAATATAAGTTACCGTCGGTAAAGGCGACGCAATTAAATTGCGGGAACGATTTCTGCCTTTTTTACCATCGCCGAGTCATATTCCGTCGCTATTTTCTGTCGCAGATTTTGGGACGAATTTTCCCCGACAATATGTCCGACGGCTTATATGTCCGTCGGTAAAATTTTCCTTTCACCGACGGATTGTAACTATTCTGTCGGTAAAATGCGACGAATTTTGTGTCGTCGGTAATATTCCAACGCTAATTCTTAATTTTCTTGTAGTGTTAATCATTTATCTTATGCATATGCAATGCACATAAGACTCACTTTTCATTTGTTATTTTGTTGTGACCGAGAGCCTAAACTGTACCATGCAGGGCTCATTAATAACTGTCCCTTATCCACTTGGGGGATACAGGGCTCATTAAACGTTGAGCCTGAGGCCCTAATTTACTTTTGAGCTCGAGGCTCATTTTCACTCGCTGAGCTTTAAGCTCTGATCGGTGGCTACTCTGTTCACAACAGCCATTATATTTTATACACTTATGCAATGAAATGCATCAATCCTATTCACTCACTTTCACATGTCTTCGGACCGTAGTCCGGCATTTATCAGTAGAGTTGCGAAACATTTCTCATACATATGCAATGCACATTCAAAAGAAATTTATTATCAGACTGTGGTCCGGCACTTACCAATCATATAATGCACACTCAAAACACATTTTTCCATCATATTAAATACACATAGTTCATCCAATTCACATAGCACTTTAATATCACAACTCCCCCAATGCACAGTCATCGGATTTTCTGTCCGGAATCCACAATCGAATCACAATCCATCAACATTTATATGAACAATCATCAGTAAATCAATACAAATTCAGACAGAACATATAATGAAATGAGACCATCTCGATCTACTCACAGTGCACTCCAGATTATCATTTGCTTCTAAATTCTGGAAATGCCTGATTGCAGACTTTTAACCTGCACAACCCATTTATGCAATACATTGCACACACATTAATAATTTTGCACAAGTATAAGCACTCATTTTTGCACATGTATGTCTATGGAATATGTACAATGCATGTTCATAACAATCCCAGTATCATTCCATAAATTTCACCCGAAAAGTTCCCTTATGTTTTAGGAATCCATAGACACCAAAATTACTCAATTTGGATTTCTATTTTCAAGTTAATCTCAAAATCCACAAATTCACATGGAGACGTAAAAGAATGTTTTAGAAATCCACTGCTTCGAAAATCAAGTCAATCGGAGGTTGGATGCAAAAGTTAGAAATAAAAGAACGGCAAAAAGGGTCGGATGCCGCTCGCACTCGCGAGGGCCAGCTTCCTTTCTTCTCCGACTGCCAATTTTTTTCTTTTTCTTTTTCTTCTTTTTCTTCTTCCACTTATTCTTCCTACAAAATGCATATCTTTTCACTCAGGAGTCCAAATTTGACAAATTTAGTGTCAACAGAAAGATAACGGAAAGACCTACAATCCTATGAAGGACTCAAAGACAATTTACACCTCTATAGTGGTCAAAATGCACTTCAAAGTATCTGTCCTGTAAATCTCATCCTAAACAGTAACACAATTTCTAAAAATCATAACTTCCAATTCCATTATTCAAAATTTTCATGCTTTATTTCAATGGAGAGATTAAAACACAATATACAACTTTCATGAACAACTTAGAAGCAAATTCAGCCTCTAACAGGGTCAAATTTTGCAATCAAAATTTCTGCCCCATAATTTAACCCTAAACCACATTCAAACTTCAAAAATTCATAACTTTAAATTCCTACGTCCGAAAATACCATTTTATACATAATTGAAGAGCTATGACATTCCTCTACAACTTTGAATAAGGATACTTGGTCCAATTCAAACTATAATAGTCCATAATTTTCCTGAAAATATAGTATCCACAAAACCCACACTTATGGACATTTTCACAAACAAAGCACATTAATCTTTGGAATAATATCCAAAAGTCAACAGATCATAATTTTCTACCCTTATATCGAAAAATGTCATACTTTGTATCGACAGAAAGTTAACAAGAAAAGATACAACTTTAATGAAGACCAAATTAGCAAAATTTGCCTAAATCAACCCAGATAAATTCCCAAAGTTTCAGACTACAAAACGAAATTCTCAAACTACTGTTCATCTCTACACCCTTTTCCACATTCATGTCAAAATTTGGAACTCTTCAAGCCAAAATTTAACATCATTTCCTTCATAAAAAATGTATCCAAACTCATCAAGTTTAATTCAAGCCAAATCTCATCTCAATTGCATAACCAAATAAAAAGTTGTGGCAAAAATATGGAAACATATACAAATCCCATTTCCAGCTTTTCAACCTAACTCACCTTCTATCACTTCCATACTAATTCTACACCAATAAGTATCCAATTTATTCAATATATCAACCACAATCAAAGTAAGATACCCACATGAACATTTGTCCCCAAAAATGGTAGCAACCTAAACTCAATCATTTATCCTTTTCTACACTCATCTACAAAATTAATTAACATCCAAAACCTCTAAAACATCTATAATTACATTTATCACCTTCTACCTCATCAATCATCAATTAAGGCAAGAAATTCACACACACACACACCCAATATACTCTAAACACAATTTCCATGCAATTAATTTAAATAACATCACAATTAATTAAGTTAACTACAAACCCATCATTTATAACATATTTCTTACCTAATCAAGCTTCCAAATCTTCCAATCTTCAAAATTGTCACAAACTCTCTAACCTCCACTACCATACACGATCATCATCATCATCTTGAAGGAGGAAAAACTAGGTTCTCCTTGTGGTAAAGAAGAAGACAACAAGATGGGAGTGATAAGTGAAAGAAAAGAAGGAAAGGTTCAACGTGTATGGAGGTTGGAAACACAATTCGAAAAGAAGAAGAGAAGAGATGGACGTCACGAAATAAGAAGAAGAGAGTGCCAAGGTGCAACAATAAAATGATCTTTCAAATAAAAGAATGGAGTGTCGTGAGTGGGGAGGGAGTGGCTAGTGGTGGTGAAACTTGTCACTACCACTTGTCACTTTCCTATGGTCCCAATTGGACCTGTTTTTAATAACTAGTCTATTTGACTTCAATTTTTAGTCCAATTTTCTCCCAAATTTCAATGACATAGGCGATTAAATCCCAAAGTCATAAATAAAAATTTTCACTGCCATTCGACTCTTCATTCTACTGCTATTTGTCAATTGTTTTGCCACTTGGCATTTTTTTCTAATCCAAAATTTCTGGAAAAATGTCCCCGAAATTTCAAAAAAATTTCTAAAATTCACTAAAAATTCTTAAACCTCAATAACCCTCTCCAACTAAATTTTCAAGCACTCAAATCATATTTTTCATAGCAATCACCTTTATGAACAAAAATACCAGGAAATGTCATAAATGCATGTACAGTCATTTTCATGTGCAATATGCACTATTCACATGTATGCGGATGCTAGATTATGCACATGTAAAGGCATTTCTAAACGCCCATGGACCACTCAAAATTACTATTCTACCCTTCCCATCGGTGATGGCACGATCATGACAGAAACATTTCCTGGCCAGGCCAAGATTGTGTTGTAAGGTTCACAATAGCACGATCGTGATAGAAGCGTTTTCTGTTAGGTCTCGATTATAGGGTGAGGGCTATGATCATGCCCTGCAAATTTCCTCCTTCGTTCATCTAAATTCAACATATATCATAACACCAATTTCATACCTATTTTCCCACAATTCCCTACCTCTATTATAACATCAGTACACACTAATTCAACTACCAATTTGATTGCATCCCCGTATCAAACTCTATTCAATTGATTAGGCATCTTCAATTACACATTCTCATTCATGAAATCCATAACATTACATTCATAGGATCAAACAATTTATCCACTGAGTTATGTCCTCATTTTAAACCCAAATTAAGTCCAAAAGTATCATAATTATATACTTCATCCTTAATTGGTTAAACCATTGCATAATCAAAACATTTCCATGAAAATTCACTTCACACGATTGTGATATCCCTTGCTACGATCGTGACAGAAACAAATCTCCCACTTATCCTCAAGTTTTTTAGTTTTTCTCTGGACAAATTTTTAGATCAGTTTTGTATGACCATTATGGCCTAGAAAATGAGGTTTTAAGGAAAAAATTTCTCTTAATCAAATGTTTCCCTGTGAGTTTTTAATGAAATCAAATTCATACATTTTGGTACAATATCATGCACATTATAATAAAAATACTAAAGACTGTTCTATACCTCCATAAAACACAATTCTCAACTTCAAGACAAATTTCAAGACTATTATTGTCAGATTTAAATTTCTAGTTCAAAATTCTCTATTCACAATTCACAAACCGATGAATGATCACTAGCCAAAACCAAAACCTAATTCCATATTTTTCTGCACTTTTGTCTACTTCACTCATCATCATTTTAAGACATCACTCCATTTCTCACAATCCTTCATCTTTTTATTTGTGTCACCCAATTTGCTTCTTCAACATCACTCATGTATGCATTAACATCACTCATACATGCATCAATCCACAGGCATAAAAATATACTCCACTCACGCTTGCATCCATTTATAAACATGGAAACCTCAGCAAAATGTCATTTACACTACCATAAAACTTTAAAGCATAAATTACTTGTTTTAACCTTCAAATCCTTCAGTAAAATTCAAGAAATTGGGAGAGCAAATAAGAGGTTTTGGTGGATGTAAAAACAAAAGGATTCAGCAAGATTCAAAAATCTCAAATGAATGAAGACTTTGCAAGGCGTGATGTGGATAAGCCAATAGTATAAAGAATACTCAACTAGGTGTTTCAATGATGAAGTGCAAGGAGAAAGATGATGATTTTTGTAGTGAACAACAAGGGAACTACAAAAACTTCCTTGCCCAAAAACGTGACTTAGGTGTCTCATTTGTGTCTTGACACATGTCTACCATTTTTCACCTATATGAGGCTACCATTTGTCTCTTAGCTTGTTGGATCCCATTCCCAGAGCCGAACTGTTGCTCCAGAGTCGAAAAGCGGGAGCAGGTTTCTTTGTAGGGTTATTATAATGAATGCTGACCTTGTTGTCATCTCACAAGGGTGGGTTGTCCACACCAGCCACACACAGCGACATCACAATTTGTCTTCTTTAAGACAATTGTAGCTGTATGTCTCAATATATACTTTAAAAAAATCTGAAGCATGTTCATAACCTAATTATGCCCTTCCAACCGATCCCTCATTTTCCTTCCTTCAATCTTCTTTGAATCATCACAAAAGGTTAAAAATTTTTTTAAAGGTATAAAAATGTTTCAGGAACCTATTGCTTCAAGAATCACTTAATTTGGAGGTCAGGTTATGAAGTTATGGCCAAAAGAATCAACCATGCTCATGTCCTCAATCACGTTGTACCTATCTCAGAACAATTGGCATAACTTTCACTAAAAATATCGGATTAAGGTATGCTTTAGACGGTTTCGACGAAGACTTTTAGATCTACAACTTTTGTGAAGAACTAAAAATGAGATTTTGTCATTTGTAGGGCTAAAACATGGGACGTGTGAAATAACACGGGGCAGACCGTGTAACCTTCGGGTCTGGAAATTTTTCTGCATTAGGAATACACGGCCAATGTGAATATACACGGCTTGACCATGAAACCTTCGGGTTTAATGAAAATTTTAACCCTCCAAGACCCCTACAATAAATCCTAACTCCATCCTAACATCCCTTTTACTCATAATCTCCCCAAATCCACCTCTTCTAGTGCTTTATCACTTCAATCTCCATAGTTGTTCCGTATGTACATCCTTTACGACATCCTAACTTGTAATGGTCATAACTCTTAACTCCGATATCGAGAAATCACATACTTTATATCGTTGGAAAGCTAAAACGTAAGGTACAATTTTATGAAGAAACTTGGGCTAAATCTACATAGATCGATGCAGTTTTTCCTTTGAGTTCAGAAAACAATCTCTCCACCTATGAAAGCTTGCAAAATGCAATATCTCTTTATAACATTCCAACTACTAAGTACTTTTGAATCTCACCTCAATGATTTGTCACATGCAATCTTCCAACTTTAATATACTATTCTAATACTAACAACAATTTGCAATCTCAACAAACAACAATATGCATATACACATTCCATTATGCTCAACCTTTCAAATAACATAATCATACATAAAAAGGAACTTCTCAATTTCTCATTCTCATCTCTAAACAAAGTGATCGTTTGAGCAAGCTTTACTTACATATCATACACATCAACTTACTACAAAATACAAAAGGATGCCCATGTTTGATATGCCTACAAAGCTATCAAAAAAATAGCCACTAACTTAGTACCAAAAGATTTCTAGCTATTTTAGAGTTCCGAATGCCTTAAAAGGATCGCTAATCTTCTCATTCTGCAATTGAGGAAGGAAAATTATGGGTTGAGCTACACAGCTCAGTGGCTAATATATTTATAGCCATTGGCAATGAGGCACACAATCAAATATATATATATATGAACATTCATATAGGCGTACACTTCTTATCTTAATCCAGAAATGACAATTCGGCATTTACAATTCCAATTCACATTTCATAATTCAATACATCATCATATAGGACATATTGTATGTAATTTAACATCAAAGCATAACATTCAAATTTCATCATAACTTAACATATCAAAATGTAAATGTACAAACAAATGGCTTGAGGGTTCCATGAAATAGAACAGAGAAATTGAAGTTTACTTCGAGAACAAAACGAGTCCACTTTTCAAATCTCATGTGCCATAAGCGAGCAGCCAGGAGAGGGCTTTATATCGATGTGCACGTGACTAAGAAATGGTTCGACACTTGCCCAAACACAATCAATTTTTCATGCTCAATTCAATCAATCATAAATTCATATTTTCGTGCTTTTCTTCTTTCCATTTAAATCAAAATGCCATCATAAAATTCAATAGCATAACATGATCATACTCACAATTTAACGATGTCAAAAATGTCATAAATAACATAAAACACATCATAATGCATTTTCCACATCATAGTAATTTCACAATTTAGAAATTTAGGCATAAACACACACACATGGCATATTGCCCATTTACACAATAATCATAAATATTTTACCCACCTTATAACTCTTGAAAATCAAAACTCAATTGTCCCTTCCTCTTGCTCTTGGGTAGGTTGTTCTTGATTTTCTGACACAACCAAAAAAATTCTCATTCAATTCCAATTCAAATGGAAATCCCCAAAATTTCCATAACGACATCAAAATGAAGTTAACACAAATCAAGCTCAAACTTAACCTACCCATAATCCATCTAGGTTAGAAAACCTAAAACCTAGCTTAGAAACTAAGATCAAATGGGTTCCCTTAAACCATCTTCTTCCATATTCATTCCCAACATAGAAACCCATTTTCTCTACTTCCTTCTTCAAACCAAACAAGAATGAAAATAACATGGAGCTTACCTTAACAAGATGATTCTTCCTCTTTTCTTCTTCTTTTCATTCTCTCTTCTCCCAAGATTTTTTCTTCTTTTTCTTTACCACGTTTTTCTCTCTTCCTCTCTTCTCTTCCATGACTTTCTCTATTCTCTTCTTCTCTTTCTTATTTCAGGTCTCATCTTTAGCTTATTCTTCCAAAATTGCCCCTCACTTACGTACCCTTTCCAATTTTACCCCTCCTTTCATTTAATCCACCTACTAACTCCTTTAATCTTCTCAATACCATACTCTAATTTAATTCTAACATGCCCATTAAAAATTCTAATTTCCACTTAGGACCACTAAATTTATGACCCAATTCTAAAAATAAATAATTAACCCAACAAACAACATAAATAAATAATTAAGCAAATAATAAGCAATTTAGCAAAAAAATTAGGATCCAATATAGATATTGGTCCACATGTCACACATTATTGCCTCCATTTGTCACTCTATAATTAGTCCATTTGTCTTTCATCTAAGCTACCAAATGTCACACTTCTGTTTGAGTCTTATTTCTACATTTTTCCTAGTCTAAAATACCCCAGATTTTTAGAAATCTCCAAAATGTCGCCAAAAATACTAAATCAATTCTAATACACACCAATTCAATTTTCAAGAAAAATAATTCACAATTCACATTTTAATCACATTAAAATCACTTATACCCAAAAAATGTCAATGAAATGCATGTATAATTATTTAAATGATTGTCAACATTATTCACATGTATGAGTATGCTATATGATGCATGAAATGTATTTCTAAATTCTCAATAAGCTCTCTTGTATGCTATCCTAGGGTTCTAATCCTGATCATCGAATAATGAGATGTTACATGATTCCCCCATTTTATTCATTTTTCGCATGTTTTCTTTTATTTGTTTTCAATAGGTTTATTTTATTTTATTTTCTTTTCTTATTAAATCTAAACCCCCATTACCTAAACATTAATTAATTTTAGTTCATAAGCTAACCGAACACTCCCTATAGGATTGACCTAGACTCACCACTCCAACAGTAGTAGTCTAGTTATTTTATTTTAACTAACATTATGACGTGCATGTCACTAAAGAGCTTGATATTTGTAGGAGATTCACCGTCAACTTCCTTATCCAAGAGTTCATTTGTTTTCTCATTCTTATTTTACCTTCTATTGCATTGTTAAACTTGTTTCATTTGAACTTATTTCCTCAGTTAATGCTTTGATAGCCCATTTTTGTTTATTTACTTTGTTTATCACTTTGATACTTCTCTGTTATTATTATTAAAGTACATGAAGATGATGAACTGTATTTTGTTAAAGTAGTACTGTAAAGGCAATCACCTTTTAATTAATAAAGTATAAAGCAATTTTTCATTTATTTTCTGTTCGTTTATTTGTGAATTGATGTCGATCTTAAGTCAAATAAATGAAGTCCATGATATAAAACATAGCAGGAAGGAAATCATGATGCAATCATAATAACGAGATTCCTATCATGTGCAATTATGTTAATAACTAAATTATCCCTAGTCATAGGATTAATAAGACAGAACATTATTAATCTAGACGGACTAGCACATGTTATACTCCTTGATTTGATTAAACAGTGGATATCACAAACTATAAGCATGAGATGTTTAGAGTTAACATGTGGTTGCTTACTAAGAGTAGTAAGTACATTGGATGTACTGCTATGAGATTCTCATATGGATGATCTATCAAATGTCAATGATTAATGCCATCATAACAATGGTGCAAATATCCTTAGAATTAAGGCATTAAAGGATATCCTAGATATTGATCCTATGCTTTAACATCACTCCTTGTTGCCTTAAGGTGAGGTCACTCATTGGGTGGTGATTAGGTGCGGCTATCGGTATTCAAAGGTAATTAGGTAGCCAGAAAAGAATTCACCACTCCTGATGTAACACACCACTACTATAAAGCGTATGCCCAAATATCCAGAGGACATTAAAGAACATACCCTGCAAAAATTGCATGTTAGAGCAATTTCTTCAATTTATTATGGCATCATACAAAACATAAGTATTTCCAAAGATCAAAACTCCTCATTTTCATTCACAAAATGGCACTGACTTACATTTTCATTACATTTCATAATCCATGTTTAGACAGAATATAACATTTTGGAGTTTAAGGTTCTATACAAAAAGTTCAATATGAAAGGAGAAGTTAAACAAAAGTATTCTATCTAAACTCCGCAGGTATCAGCTGACTAGAACTTTGAGCCATTCTTATTTCCAAAATTGATAATACTAGAGTTCTATTATTATATCACCTTAGAAGCTAGGTCTCCCTTGTACCTGAAAAATCATCGTTTAAAATTTTGATGAATTTACGAACTCAATGAGTAAACCATCATTGATGTATTCACTCAGGTCAGAATACAAAAATCTCAAGTATAAGACAAATTCATAAGTGTATTTCCTAATTCAACAGATGTATCACATCACTCAATATTGAATACCAGATCAGAATATTTCAATAATACATCATGAGCTACAAACAGTTAATATAATGATTTCAAAATAATTCAATCATTTATCTTAATCATTCATATCATCAACATGTACATAAACATTGCAAATCATTATATCAACACGATTCAGTAATTCATCGCAATCATTCACATGGTACGTGTAAAGATGTATATATATATAAATGCAAATCCATATGTGACTTTACTTTCATTTTTACTTTGTTGTAACCGAGCACCTATTTACTACCCCGTATCTGTTGTGAATACTGGGCTCATTTCATATTCTATCTCATACCCATTATGGATACCGAGCTCATTAATACCGATCCTGTGGTTTTTTGTGCATATTTCTAAGCTTTAAGCTCCTTTTCACACTAGTCACTCCAGTCACAACTCCTTTATCTGATCATGTATAATAATGTGATGGAATGCATCAATTCACATAATATGCTATCAATAACTTTCATTCAGTGTATAGTCACTTATCACATTCTTCGAATCTAAGTCCGACATTCAACATTCAGTAGAGTACATATTTTCTATATTCACATATAATTACAAAGAACTTCTAATACAATCCTGAATATCAAACTCATCGGGCCATCAATGTCTGAAATTATCACAATCATGTCAATAACAGTTAAATATCTAAAATTTAATCAAAAACAATTCAGTCATGATGAGAAAACATCTAGGTTAACTCATAGTGCACTCCAGATAAGCTATTGCCTTGATGATCCGATAATGTCTGGATGCTAAAGATTAATTTGTGCTTCTTTTATCATGCAATACACACATATAGTTGACACATTACGAAGTTGATCAATCATATGAATATTCAATCATGCATATATATATATGTATATATGTGTGCATCATTTTTACCATTCAAACATCATACTTTGTATACTACCATTTTGCAATCTGGTTTATTCCTTTAAATTAGCTTGATTTACTCCAAATTCGTCAACCATACTTTACACTTATCCTTGAACATTTCTATGATCAAAAGCCTCTTATAATGCACTCACAATTGTTACTTTAAATCTAGAATTTTAGCAAGCTAAATTTGTTCATTCACCAAAAAAATTTTTCCAGCAATATAAATTTACACGTTTACCCATTTCTCATTCATAATTACCCCAAGTTCTTCAATACTCATTCATCCATACCTTATACACATTATTTATGTCATAAAGATCATGTTTGCATTAAAAGAACTCATTTATTCCTTTAACAAATGAGAATTTTCAGATTTCAACTCAACCACATCAAAATAGTCCATTCTTTAGATTATGATATCAATTAACTACATAAACTTATCAAGCTCTTAACTAATTGATCAAGCAATATTATAAGCTCATTCCTAACCTTAATGAAGTCCAACTATAAAGATTTAGAGTGAAATTTCTCATACTGCTTAACATGTATACAAGGCTGAAATTAAAATTCCAGAATTTGTCATCAACATCGCTAATGTATGTAACTTTACTACCTTCAGTGCCTCACTAATTTTACAAGATTAGAGACATCATTAACTTCTGAAATTTTCTAGATATCACTTCCTTTAAGGTTACTTCATTTCAGGTTAATTAAACTTCCATATTGGTTACACTAATACTGTGTTTGGTTGCTGTCCCCGTCACTGGGGACAGTGGACAAAACAACAAAATCCTGTCTTCTTGGCTTGTTTGGTT
>JANZXR010068073.1:0-11767 GCA_027575705.1 Erythroxylum echinodendron | reverse complement strand
TTTTTATTTAATTATTTATATATAATTAAATATATATTATTAATAAAATTGTAAGACGATTATAATTTAAATATAATAGAAATATATATTTTAAAAAAATTTAATACAAAATTTTACCGACGGAACTATGCAATATTTATGTCGGTAATTGTCTAAATATGATACCTACGGAAAGTATTTTCCGTCAGTATTATTGACTTATTTATCGAAGGACAATCTTTCCGTCGGTAAGTTTACTGACTGTATTAGAAACATTTCGATGCTAAATTTACATACGGGTAAGCCACCAGTCGGTAAAGTTAGCGACGAAATAAATCGGATGGTCGGTAACTTTTCCGTTGATGTTACTAAAGGTTTATCTTTTCGGTCGGTAATTTTACCGACAGTATGGAAACTGTCCGTCGGTGAATTTAGCTACGGTCGAATCACCGACGTTTTTGACCGTCGGTAATTTGGTATACCGACGGTATATTTGTCGATTCCGTCGGTAATTTTCGTCTGTAATTTAATATTTTCTTGTAGTGAATGGTCAGTTGATCAGAAAGCTTGCTTTCAATTAAACTCAAAGGCTAAGTTCTTTTTGAGTTGTGCTCTAAGCAGAAGTGAATATGATAAGGTTCATGGATGCAAATCTGTAAAGGAAATATGGGAAACATTATCCATTGCACATGAAGGCATAAACCAGGTGAAAGAATCCAAGATTGGTATTCTTGTTCATCAGTATGAACTGTTTAAGAAGAAAGACGATGAGTCTATTGATCAGATGTTGGGACGATTTCAAACAATTATTAATGGACTTAAAGCTCTGGGGAGAATCTATGATAGTCAAGATCATGTCAGAAAGATTCTCAGAAGTCTTCCAAAAAGATGGAGACCCAAAGTAACAGCAATATAAGAGGGTAAGGATTTAAGCAAGCTGAAGCTAGACTAATTGCTTGGTTCACTGAAAATCCATAAAGTAGAGCTTGATGTTGAAGATAAACCCAGAAGGGATAAATCTATTGCGTTGAAGGCTGGTTAGAAGAATTAGAAGATGCAGAAAAATAGAAGTACTTCTTCAAAAGCATTAAAGATTAAAGAAATTAAGAATGATGATACTAGTGAATCTGATCAAGATTCAAGTGAAGATGAAGATGAGCTATCGTTCATTTTAAGAAAGATCAGAAGGATGCAGAAAAAGAAATCAACGAAAAATAAAGGAAAAAGAATAGCAAAGATGATTCGAAGAATGAGAAAAGTTCTATCATCTGCTATGAGTGTAACAAACCAAGACATTACAAGTCTAAATTTCCGTCACTCAAAAGAAAACAAAAGAAAATTCAAGGAAACAAAAAGAGCATGATGGCAACATGGGAAGATCTGGATTCGTCTGAATCTGAATCTGAATCTGACTCAGAAACAATAGAACAAGCAAATATATGCTTGGTAGCTGAAGGGAAAAGCGATGATGAGGTATTTTCTAACTTTGATGATCTTCAGGATGCCTATTTAAAATTGTTAGAGGATTCACATGTTATCCTAAAACAAAATAGGTTGCTAAAAAAGAAATTTGATGAAAATTTAAAGAACATAAAACTTTTAGAAGAAGAAAACGTCTGCCTTAAGAAATATGTAAACGATATGAAAAAGAAAGTAGATGTAGATAGATCTGAGGAAATTAATCAACTAAAACAAAAGATTAATAGTCTTTCAATGGATTTATCAAAATTTATAGAAAGCACAAAAAGGATGAATGACATGATTGGATGTTATAGACATCCAAATGATAAAAGCGGTTTAGGCTTTAATAATAGAAATACTATTCATAATAGTAATGTTCTTCATAATAAGAAGTTTGTTCATAATAAGAATTTTGTTGCTAATAGAAACAAAAAGAAACAATACTCTTATTATTCAAAGAAAAACTATAAGACTAACCCCAAAGGATCCAAGAAAATATGGGTACCTCAAAAGAATATAATATATGCTGCAGATCTCCTTACTTGGAATAAGCAACCACCACCAATGGTACTTAAACAATGGCTACTCATGACACGTGACGGGCAGAAGGTCTCTGTTCCTAGACCTCCAACATAAGCAAGGAGGGTCAGTAACTTTTAGAGACAACAAGCAGGGTAAAATAATTAGGATCAGCAAAATTGGTAAAGATTCCCTTTCATTTATTGATAATGTTCTACTAGTTGATGGCTTAAATTATAATCTAATCAACATATCAAAGAACTTTTAGAAGATATAAAATGAAAAATGTTAAACTAATGTCAACTCCTATAGATCCTTCAATCGTCTTAACCAAAGATAAAGTTGGTAAGAAGATTGATCAAACTCTTTTTAGAGGAATTATTAGTTCTTTGCTTTACCTAAATGCAAGCATACCTGATATAATGTTTAGTGTTTATTTATGTGCAAGATTTCAAGTAGATCGTAGAGAATCTCAGTATATTGTTGTTAAAAGAATATTGAGATACTTGAAAGGTTCTATTAATCTTTGCTTAATGTATCAGAAAGGTAAAAATTTTAGGTTAATTGGTTACTGTGACGCTGATGTTGCTGGAGATAGGATTAATAGAAAGAGTACAAGTGGAGATTATTACTATCTTGGTCATAATCTAATTTCTTAGTCAAGCAAGAGGTAAAGTTCAATTGCTCTATCTACTGCAGAAGCTGAATACATGTCAGCCGCAAGCTATTGTTCACAGATATTATGGATAAAGTATCAGTTAGAGGATTATTCTATCCAAGAAGATTAAATTCCAATCTTATGTGATAAGACAGGTGCTATCAATCTCTCAAAGAATCCAATACAGCACTCAAGGGTAAAGCATACTGAAGTCAGACACCATTTTATAAGAGACTATGTACAGAGAGGAATCATCAATCTACAATTTGTTGAGACGAATCAACAATAGACAAATATCTTCACCAAACCCTTAAGTGAAGACAAATTTTAAGGAAATCAGACAAAATCTTAAAATGGTGATGTTAAATGACCATTCGTCTGAAACTCTATGATCCAGATGATTCGTTCGGAAGAAACTAAAAAGTCACAAGTTTTCAGACTAAACAGTAACAGTAACTTTTACTCGGTAGTTTCAATCTCGTAATTACTGGCGGATCAGTTAAAAACGTTACAAATGGTAGCTTTTTAAAGGTGTGTATAAAAATAGCAATCATTTCAAAATCTGTATACTTTACACTCCAGAATTTGTTAGAAAAACTTTGAAACTGACTTGTTCAAAGTGTTCTCAACAAAGACAATCTAACGCTCTGTTCTAAACATCAAACTCTTCTCATTTCATTCGTATCTTTCTATTAATATTTTCTATATACTAACCTCGCTTTTTAAAGAGAAATACATTTCTTTGTTCAGTGTTTATCTTTTACAGATTAAAAAATGCCGAAATCTCTTTTCTATGGAAGACTCGTCAATTTCACTTCCTTGAAGAATGCTCGAATGAATATCAAACCTAAGATTAAAGCAGTTGGATGGAAAAACTTCTTTAACATCTGAGAGTCGATGTATCTGAATGAAATACATAAGTTCAGGAAGAATGCGAATGTGGTAGACAATACCTTGGTATTGATGGTAGATTGGTTGTCGGTAATAATCACACAAGATTCTATGGTGGAGGCTATTGGGTGTCCAAATGAAGGAGAAGAATTGTTCAACAATACAGATTGGATCGTTCAAAGTCATATAGATAAGGCCAACATCAATCAACAACTATATGGATTCAGTAATCCAGGAGTCAATAAGTCTCCAACCCTTATTCCGATGGCTAAGGTTCTTCACTCACTTCTTCTGCATAGTATCCTACTGAGAGCAGAATCGAAAGACGTGGTGACAATGAATGATGAACACTGTCTGTTTCATCTACTCACTCACCAACCTATTAATCTTCTGTTTTTTATTCTGAAGTACATGATAAAGGCTAAGGAGAATTATCATCTAAATAGTGGTTCTTTACCTTACGGTATGTTGTTAACAAGATTTTTCAAAGCATCTAAAATCCTACTTTATAGAGGAAACAAAGTAAAGCTGGATGTTAAGAGTGTTATCAATGCCTCTAATATTCATAAATTGGGGATCAAGATTGGAGCTGAAGCGGATGAAGATTTCACACTGAAAACACAGTCTAAGGTGGAGCTTTTAGTAAGATGAAGCAAGAAAGGAAATGTTCCGTGTGAAAAACAAGCAACATCTTGATCATCTGAAAGAATATCAGCAAAGGTAAAGGTTGAACAACTGTCTGATAAGCCAATACAAGCTAAGAAGAATCCAGAAAAGAAGGAAAGAAAGGTTCAACAACCAAATCACCAAATGTCTTCAAAGAGGAAGGCTGAGATGCTCCAATTAGAAACGCTCAAGAATTCAATAAGGTCACCAAGATTAATGACATTACAACAACAAGAATAGAAGAAGCAAAAAGTTCTAATTCTTTGTGTAGACTATGAGAGTGAACAGGAGCAAGAGTAATGACAGCAACCAGCTAAACCAATCGTCTCTATCCCTCATACTCAACCCAAACAACCTTCTGGAGAGACAGAGATAAAAAGGAAGTTAGTGTTTAAGAAGAAGAAGCCTCAACAAAAACTCCCTTTCAAACCAGTAGAAGAACAAAAGAAGACGAAGCCTATTTAGAAGAAGAAAGTTTCATCATTTGATGTTCCATAAAAGACATATACTATTGAAAAGAAGATGAAGGCATCATCTGAATAGTAGCTAGTAACTTACAACCCTCCTCAACTAATAAAGAAGGAAGTTTTGAAGACGAAGGTCTTAAAAGAATCAACACTTAATCGTAATAGAGGTTCAATTATCATTAGAGAACCTACTAAATAGAAAGTTAAGGTTCAAGTTAAACCTATAACAATAAATGATCAATGATACATCTTCTAAGTTATAAAGAATGAAGATTATATAGTATTCTACGAGATGAAAAGGTAGAACCATATCTATTGAAGATTACAAAAAATCCTTATACAATCTATCCAGTGACAAGTAAAACGACAATCAAGATTGTAACAGATGTATAACCTAGAATTCTAGTATCAGTAGACAGCAAAGAAAAAGGGAAGAAGAAGAAGTTTCCTAAAATACAAGAAGTTGATCTCACAGAAGAAGAGATTCAAGTGACAGTAAAGAAAATAGACGACGTATGTCACTTAGCTTAACCTGTAAGCATCTATGTATCATATCATATATCAAGGGAATCAGGAAGTAATTTTGGAGCATCTACTATAGACGAAAGCTTCAAGGTAGTTAGCTCAATATCAGAGGGAAGGTACGAAAGTATCACAATTGAAGGTATCGTTTTTAACGTAGAAACCTTTGTGCATTTTCTCATTCATTTCAAACCCTTAGGTTTCATTCCTTCATTTAAAACCATTTTACACCTTCTAGGGCAACTGATTGACAAATTACCCAGACCTGATGATCTTAATATCCCTGATAAAAATAAATTTCAAAATACCCTCTATTAAAATTATAGAATTAGACGATTCACCTAGAAAATCATCTATCTTTGAGTATATTCATCCACTTAGTGAAATGCTACAAAATCTTACCGTTAATTCAGAGCTCTTGAAGAATTTCATCAAATGGACTGAAGGTAGTCACAAGAAGACGGAAGTTTAGGAAGCCTTAGCTAAAAACATTGAGAAAATCAATACTAAGGTTGATGTACTAGGTGATGCAGTGGGTGATCTTCATGAGGAATTAGCACTTCTACATGTTTCTATAGAAGAAGACCTCAAGACGATCCGCACTGATCTTCAACAAATGTTTTCTGAAATTTTGAAGCATCTAAAATAAACTATCTTTTTGATTAATAACAAATAGGGGGAGGTAAATATAATAGTAGAGAGGAGAATTAGAAAATTAAAAGAAAATTTTGTAAACATCTTTATATATTGCATTATTCTTTTGAATATTATTTTTTATCTTCTAATATTATGAATATTTGTTATCATCAAAAAGGCGAAGAATCTTAAGTCAAGAAGACTTTACTTCTTCTATTGATTTTAATGAAAGTCAAATAATAATAATAATAATAATAATAATAATAGAAGTGTGTGAGCTATTTTGATGAATTTGTTAAGTGCACAAGTAAATATAAGTGGCACAAATCATTAAATCAAGACGATACTTAAGTAAAAGCTAAATAAGACAAATCAGATGAAGTGATCAAGTCTAGGACATCAGACGAAGCATACGAATATAAGAAAGTCAATGTAATTGAAGAATATGCTAGAACGTCAGTTAGTTGGAGTTGGTTACAGGACTCAACTAATAAAAGACTTTAGAAGACTCGATAAGCAGATTTCTCCGGAAGACTGTTGGAGATTTAGACTATAAATATTAGTTGTAGTCGTAGACTTCAATAAGAATTTTGAATGTACAAAAATACTTATAGATATTCTGTGCTCAAGTGCTTATGTTGTGAAAAATATTACGAGAGAAAAGAAAGAAAGAAAGAGAGAAAATACATCTATAAAGTGAGTATGAAAGCTCAAACAATATCTTTTCGAGAGAAAGGAAGGCTAGTGCCTAAAGACGCTAAGGAACTAGATAAAGAATACTTTGTGAAAGAGACCTGAAGAGGCTCTACAAGTGTAGAAATAATACTTGTAACATTGAAGGAGATAGTGAAATCCCAGACAAACTCTGAGGACTGGACGTAGCCCAAGGTTAAGGGAACTAGTATAAATCGCGATGTCATATTTTCTAATTCTTACCTTTTTAATTTTCTTGTTGTTAGAAGAATAGATACTAATTTCCATTATTGCATTACTCATTAAATTTAGTGCATTGTTTAAACTTGTAATCGTCTGAATTTGTCAAGAAAATCAAGAAGATTTTAAAGATTCATATCTTAGACAATTTAACACAATTCAACCCCCTTCTTGTGTATTTTGCATATTATACATGATTTCTATATTGACAAGTGATTTACTTCAAAGGAAAGGATGGAAACCCCTCATACTATCAGCCGGATCTTAGTACACCATATTTGAACATCGAAAAATCTAGGATAGATGTCCTTGTAAGGAACCCTACCCTTTGGATTGATGATGATGAAGAGACATTCAACGTGAACGATGAATTTAAGAATCTGAAGGTTAGTAGCTCATTTAGGATAATTGATGTGTTCGAATCTTCTTAAGAACAAGAGGATAAATAACTAATGATAATAGACATCGATTTTGAAGAAAGTATGGAATTCTTTGTTCGGGAAGCAGAAGAAGCTGAGGAAACAAAGGTGATTAAGTAAGAAGGAGAGCAATTCACCTTCGTACATGAACAACTATTGGATTTGATGGAAGATTCAGGGAGTTTTGTTATTCCCTATTTTATTGATAGTTTGTTAATAAGAAGGACATTGATGAAATTAGTTAGTTTTCTCAAACATATCAAAACTGTCTTTCTGATAATTTTACAATTCGTAGCTTACTCACAGGCTACAAAACTGATGTTGAATGGGAAAGGTGGAAGCAAGCTGCTCATAATTGATCCTGGCTGAGTTTTAAAGAATGAAGGTCAAGCTAATGACCATAAATTAACACATTTAGTAATAGATTTAAATTGTTATGTAGTTAGGTTTGTTTTAAATTCTTAAATAAGTCTTAAATGATTTGGAACGGGTTGGAATGCTAATTCTTTTGCTCTCTTGAATCACTTACAAGATAGGGAAACATTCTAGATGTCAAATGGATTTGGTCTCACGTTATCACCATCACCACCTCTATCTCCATAGGATTTATATCTAAACCAATTTTTTCATTCATTTATTTTTCTTTTTCAAATTAGCCTTGAGTTCCAATTTTTATGTTATTTTATTTTCTTTTCTGTCTACTTTAATTTTTTGTTTTTTCTTGTGCTTTATATGTTTGTGCGCTCTCCTTCTCATATTGAGGACAATGTGTTGTTCAAGTGTGGGAAGGGATTCTATATTTTTTACTTTTGAATGTGATTTTGCATACTGCAAGATAGTTATTAGGTTGCATTGTGCGAATTGTTTAAATGTGTCAATGGTTTAGATGAGTGAAATTTGTTTAATTTTGAACATGGTCTAGTAGGTTGTAAATGATCATTACTAGCAAAATAAGTGAATTAGGGTTTTTGGATAAATATACAACTTAATTAGGACTTAGTGTAAATTTAGTACCCTCTAGGTTATTACATTCATTCATAATTTGAAGCCCTTTAACTTAAGTAGCTTAACTAGTATTTTTCATGAAAAAGAATAGCTAAAAACAACAAGGTAAAAAAATTGTTTTGTTAATAAATCACTATTTAACTGACCTTCAAGTTATGAGTAAAGTTAGTAGCCAGTTGAAATTGTGATAATAGCTGAGCAACGAGATCGACACGTATCACAAATATGTGCCTTCACGTCAAAAGGCTATAATGACGTTTCAACCAAGCTGTTAATAAATGACTTAGTTGAGTAACTAGATTGAAATTCATCACCAATGTTTGCCTATGAGTAAAAGACTAAGTTCATAGTTTAAAATTAAATTAAAAAAGTGTGTTCTTAATAAAAACCTACCGGACTTGTAACAAGCTTGAATTTTCATAAAAATATACTTAAGAATAGTTACAAAGTCTGAAGGACCAAAGAATTATTAATATGTGTGTACAATTAAAAAGATAATTAAATTATCACTTAGATCCTGATTAACTTGTATATTTAGTTCAAAATCCTTAGACATAAATTTTGTAGGTTAATGATTAGCTATAACTTGTCAAATTATGTTCAAGATTAAAGTTATTTCAAGAAGTTGAAGCCATTATATCTTCTTCTTTTTTTTTTTGCAATGTGTGCTTCATGTTTGTTGTGGTTTTTATGTTTATGTTTTGTTTGCTTGAGGACAAGAAAACATTTAATTTCAATTTGTTAAGTATTTAGCGTTAAATTGAGTGTTGAGTGTGTGTTTATGTGTTAATTGTGTTAGCTTATGGGTTTAAGTTTTTTTTATAGGTCAGTATGAGTCTTTGAGATTAATTGTTATACTTTTGAGATATGTTGATGGGTTTGTTAGTGTTTCAGGAAAAATGGTGAAGAAATAAGAATATTCGAGGAGTTTTTGGGGTAAAGACATAGCTTGCAATTGTGCATAGCTGGCCACAATCTTGACAGACAAGGACAAACTAGAGCAGCGAGGCGACGATTGTGCACAGGGGTGCACAGTTGTGACAGAAAGTTTCTATTCAGGCCACGATCATGCACATCAGGCCACGATCATGACAGAAAGGTTTAGCCATAGGGCCACGATCGTGGCCTGCGTTAGGTTGAAGGAAAAACTTAAATTTTATAATATTTTTTAGACCGTTTTGACCCCGACTTTGACGTAAAGCGCTCGAAATATAAATAGAACATTATGAGACAGATGAAGAGAGCTTGGAGAGTCTGAATAAGAGCTTTCGTGTCAACCACATCCTGGAAAAATCCTAGAGAGTTTTGAGAGATTAAGGAAGGAGACGAAGGAAGAGAGACAAGGAGACAAAGTTTGACGTGATGTACTTCCCGAAACAGGTGGTTTCCTGCTGTCGTTGGCTCCATGATTAGTTCCGATAGTAGTTTCTATTTTTATTTAAATTTTGTTTATATATGAAATTGGGATAATTATTGAAATTGTTGTTGTTGAGTGTTGATTATTGTCTATACTCACCTTCAGGTTTTTAATTATTGATATTAATAAAGTTTAATTGGTTGTGTTTTCTTTTGATTTAATTGTGATTCAATTCTTGTTCCTAATAATTCGGCAATAAACTAAGAGGGTGAATCGAGTGAAAATAATCAATTTGGACTAATGAGAGTTAGGTGAATTGATAGGTAAAGGATTGGATCAAAATGGTAGAGTCTTGTAACAAGAGATCGAGCATTGATTCCTGGTAGGTTAATAGACAACTTAGAACTAATTTAGGTTTTGGGTCAATTGCGAATCGAGAGCTCGCAATTCCATAATTTAAATTAGGGATCATCAATTTGGGGTTAATAATTTTAACTCGAAAGAGAGTAATTCACCCTAAAACCATCTAGACTCATTAAGTTGAGAATTGCATAATTGATTAGATTTTCGTTAATTTCATATTGAATACCCTTTCTCTCACTTGATAGTTTCTAGGTTAGTTTTGGGATTGGTTTATGTGGTTTGTTATCGTATTTAGATTTCTTCAACTGAATTCTTGAGATTAGTTGTTTAAATGATTTATTTTTTGCACTATTTTATTTCTTTTGAATTATTGTAGTTTAGTACAACCTTATATTTTAAGACTAGATTAGGCTTCCTTGTAGGATCGATATCTCAGGTACTACGCAAATGACCCGTAGGCTTGCAGAATGTATCAAGGTTATAAATATTAAAACTTATCGTGTGTAACCTTGCAAACAACATCCTACTAAAATTGTAAAGTATTAAAATAAAAACATTAACTAATTCTTCTAGAGATGAACCTAAATCGTAATAAGAAGCTTCTAGTCTATGCGGGAATTGTTGTGCATCCTACAAACTATCAAGGAAGTAATTTTGCTAGTTATTCCACCCATAACTAAAGTTCGTATGATTACTCTAAATTTGGTTATAGGATTGAGAAAATGAGTTATAGGAAAATTACTTCCTTCCATATACATACATACATATATATATATATATATATATATATTCTTTTAAAATAAAACACTAAAAAGGGTGAAAAGATCAAGAAATAACTAAAAAGAAACTAATTATAAAGAAATATGTGCACAACACCAATTGAAATAAAAGCATTAACTAATTCTTCTAGAGATGAACCTAAATCGTAATAAGAAACTTCTAGTCTATGCAGGAATTGTTGTGCATCCTACAAACTATCAACGAAGTAATTTTTGTTAGTTATTCCATCCATAACTAAAGTTCGTATGATTACTCTAAATTTGGTTATAGGATTGAGAATATGAGTTATAGGAAAATTACTTCCTTCCATATATATATATATATATATATTCTTTTAACATACAAACACTTAAAAAGGTGAAAAGATCAAGAAATAACTAAAAAGAAACTAATTATAAAGAAATACGTTCACAACACCAACTAAAATCAGAAACTAAAACTAAAGTACCACACTCCCCATCAAAGGTGCTAAAAAATGATAGTACGCCGTAACACTACACAAAATAATTAGATATAAAACTATAGCTAATGATGAGTTTAGGTCGATCCCACAGAGGGTGTGTGTAAAGCTTTTGAAATGAAAAGATTTGGTGATTTGGTTAGGGGGTTTCGTTTAGTTTCAAATAAGAAAATAAAGTGAAACTAAACTAACGAAAGCAAATTAAATCAAACAACATAAAAATGACAAAGGTGACGGATATGTTAAGGACTCAGTCATCAGTTCTATATCAACCTACACACAATTAAACATACTTCATTAAATTGTTATTCTCATACATCTCCTAGCAACTATTAATAATAGGTTAACAATAAGCTCTATTAGTCTCGATTTTAGCGCGCGATGCACGCTCGCGACCGCGACCAGTCGAGACGCTCACGAAACGCAGCTCTTGCGACGTACGCGAGCGCGACGCTGTCGTTTTGGCAGCGCTCGGGACAAACGCGAGCGCGACGTGCGCGAAACGCAGCGTCGCGACGTGCGACGCTGCCGTTTTGCATTTTCCAATTATTTAGTATTTTAATCCGACCTTTTTCAATGTTTTGTGTATAACTTTTGCGTCCGACCTCCGATTGACTCTGTTCTCGAAGCGTTGGACTTCTAAAATCATTA
>JANZXR010067993.1:0-11774 GCA_027575705.1 Erythroxylum echinodendron | reverse complement strand
TAAACGTCTTGAAGCCTTCAAATAAAGTACAACTCTTCAGAGGATCAATAACACAAGTCCAAAGTGAAGCATACTTGAAGATTAAAAGATCTATTCAACACCCCTTCTAGATCGTTTTCAAAAATAGCTTGTTTATCCTCTATTCTGTACATGTGTTTCACCCTCATTACTAGAACTAATTGCTGAATCAAGTAAGTTGCGCATTCTTTTTCATGGTTACATTAAGGATAAATGACAAAGAGATGATTTTTTCATGCTTGAGGATGGGCACATACATGAACATTTTGGGCTGTATATTGTTGTAAAAAAAAAGAGAGAAAGGTGCAGAAGTTATATAAACACAGTAGAGGGAGAAAGTGAAAGTGAGATTTCTGATTTTTGATGATTAAGTATAAACCCTGCATTTTTTGATTTGTTGTGAGTTGTTGAGCCGAAGGAAGAGCAGGAAGTTGGTTTATGTAATGAATGTAGTAGATATGAAGTGTAAAAATGAAAACAAAAAAATAAGGAGCTGTTGGTGAAGAAGATGAAGTTGGCGTGTTAGTGAGAGAAAAGGTGATGGTTTATGTGTGTGGGTTTAAAACTAGAGTATTTTATTGAACATCCCTCAATCTTTTGCCTATAACTTTTCCGTTAGAACTCCAAATAACTTGAAACTTAGACCAATGGATTCATAGGACATTTTTCTTTCTCTCCATAAAAATTTAGAGTTATCTGAATTGATTTGAAAGTTATTGATAGGATGAAAGTGTGGAAGTCTGCTGGAATGTTATGAATTGGAAAATTTTCATGATCATGCTTCGGTTTTCTATTTATAACTTGAGCTTTATATCTCTTAATGAGTTGATTTTTGATTCGTATTAAACTAAAAACATATTTCTACAACTTTTGTGAAGAAGTATAATTGTAATTCTGTCTCTATGATTTTCAAAATTGGCATGAAACTGAGCTTTAGCGTAGACTGTAGCATTACCAGGGACAGAAATCATGTTTTGTGGTTATTGAATAAACTGTATTGATGTGGGACGAATTAGGCTGAAGTGTGTTCACCAAAGTCGTAGCTTATTCTCTTAGCTTTAAATTGGTATAAAGTTTGTATTTTTTGGATATCTGAGCTGATATGATCATGTACTAGCCAAAAGTTCATATGTGCACAACATAACTCATTGAATACTGAATCAAATTGGATAATCTTAGATTCATTAGAAACTTAAGACATTTTAGAACAACTTTTCAAAAGGAAGTTTTGCCTAATTCTTTCATTTACCCTATCAGATTAATTATGAAAAGTTGACCCGAAATCATATGGATAGAAAATATGAAGTGGTCAATTAGGTTATGATATTGATTTCACATTGTTTTATAATGGTCCAAAATTATAAAATACAAATGATATTAATGAGGGCTTGATATTTGAATGTTTTGATGATTAGAATCAATATGATATCCCGGAATTGTCATTGAACATGCATTGTGCATACTTTCTATATATTGATGTGCATAAAAGAACACTTATACATTGTGCAAAAATGTGATATTTGTGAATGTGTTGTATATGTTTTAGAGGAGCACATTGGACGCTAGTCGGATATTGCCGGACCATCTAGGCAATAGCTTCGTAGAGCGTACTGTAAATTAACCTAGAAGAATTTCCTAGGATTGATTTAATTTGATTTTTTTCAGGCTTCCAATTATTGAACTGTTTGTGAGTTCTTTTTGGATTTCAGACCTGAGGTCTGAGGAGTTAATAGTTGGGCATGTATTAGGAGCGTTTTGACTTGATATGAATTTGACTTTTGATTCTCAACGAAAGTTGAATGTCGGGCTTAGGTCTGATGACTGTGAAATCTTGTCTGAGTATTTGTATAAGATTGTAATATATGAGATTTTCTGAAATTGTTGCATTTCATAAATTGTATGCTCAGATAAAGGCGTTGTGACCTGAGTTGCCAGTGTGAAGCGCTTCCACGTAGAGCTTTGCTCCGTGATTTCTGATTTTGCATGTAGATCTATGCTCCATAAATTCTATTTGACTAAGCCCTATGGGTCGGTATTTGTATAAGTTTGTGATAGTCACTTAGTCACAACAATAAGAAATAATGTTGAGTCTTATGCACATAACATTATAAGATTGAATTTCTTTTAATGATATGCAAAACTTAAACGAATGATAAATTGATATGATCTATTTTTTATACTTGGCTATATGGATTGTGAGATTACATGATATACCATGTTGTGCAACTAGGAGTGTATATATGGTCTGAATGAATATATGTGAAATTTGTGGTATGTGTGTGTAATCTGGTGAATTCATCAATGATGGTTCACTCATGAGTTTGCAAAACTCATCAAAAATTGCAATGTGGCTTTTCAGGTACGAGATAGGAGACCTAGTTCCTTAATCAGGACTTAAGGAATCTTTTAGATAGAGAAATGTCTCAAAGGTAGCTGACACCAGAAGTGATATAGTTTTTGTTATTTTTTTGTAGTTTTTCTAGCACCTGTATAAGGTTTTGTAAATATTTGTTTGATGAAAACAGTGTAAGCTTTATGAATGAATGAAGTGAATGGTTTTAAAATTTGATGACTTCTGATTATGTTAGATGATGTCATGTGTAAGTTGGATCTGTTTTGCTCTAACATACCATTATTATAAGATATGTACTTGAATGTTCCTGAAAGTTTGGGTATGTACCCTATAGTAGTGGGATGTTCCAATTTTGACTTGAGTTATATATTATGACTTGAGTTATATATTATGATATACGTTTTGATTTAAGCTATATATTTTTCTTATCCCTTTAGTATGTTAGGCTAACAAAAAAAATGAAACTAACATTTTGACTTGAGTTATACAAATTTTGAAAGCTTTAACATCAAATTTAAAATGTTTAAGGTTTGACATTAAACTTAAGAAATTCTCAAAGATTTGGTGTTGTAAAATTTGTTATCCTTAATCTTTTCCCCAAACAAGATACTTCCTCTTTGTATACATATGTGCTTTACTATGATGGATCTATAAATTACATTGTAATAACAACTTTTAATATTTGTTTTCAATTAAAAATATAAATATTTATAATAATTCCTACTTATACCTTTCAATTAAATCCTCATGTTAAAAGAGCAAGTAAAAACATACTTCATTAAGTTCAATATAATTCTTAGACAAATACTTCCTTGAGTTTAAAATTTATTTTGTAAGGGTTGAAATGTCATACTTAAAGTTACAATATCGTATCAAAATTTACATAAATTTTAGTTCTTTTTTGTAAAATATCAATATTGTTTAACAGTTCATACTTTTTCGAATAATTTTTTAATATTAGAATATAATCTCTTAATTTAATGTTGTTAAAATTTAGTATCCTATTATAAAATTTGTATTTTAGAGTATAATTTTTTGTAATTTTTTTAAGGGTACTAACTAATAAGTGTGATATATTATGAGATAAGAAAAATTTAGACTAAAGGGAATAACAAGTCATACAAGGTAAACAAGATGTATAAAGGATGCAATATGCTTAGGATATATATAGTTACATTAAATAAGTGTAGTTGCTAAGTGTAGTTGGTTATTGTTTGAATTAAGAGGATTGTTTTTCGAAACATATTCAAAAATATGAGTAAGGTGAAGCCCTTATTTATTCCATCCTTTTCTTATTTTTTGTCTAAGCTAGGCTTGTTTGATATTTAGTAAGCTCCAATTTGAAGTAACTGCGTGTCAAATGTATTAGTTACATGGTGAGTGATATTAAAATCGTTCACTGTTGAAGTAACCTCTAGGCTATATTTAAAAAAAACTACAAATTAGAATGTTTTATTGCTACTTTTAAAAGTTATAGATTATCCATTAACATGCGCATGTCTAACCCGAAAATAGGTCTGTCCAGTAACTTGGTGGTTACTATATTGAACAATACCTGTTCATAAGATTTTATACATTCAATTGCAAAAGTTTAGTTCTATTTTTTTGTACTTTATGACATATACTAGTTGCAAGTGTGAGGATGAGATAGTTGGAGGAGCCATTGGAAAACAAGAACTAAGTATGCTAACTTATAGGTATAAAGTTGCTGGATTGTTAATTGGTTTGTTTGCATTCATACTATAGCTATTGAATTTGCTCTATGAAGTGCCATATTTTGTTTTATGCAATTCTGCTAAGGTAAGGATCCTGCATTCATACATAAATAGAGAAATGAAATGTCATATTTTGCTTAATTTGTTTGATGACTTTTTTTATTACTGTCTCCCTAGTTCTCCATATAGTTTATAAAATAATAATACAAATTATACATATTAGTATGTGTAGAGCAAAGCTAATATTTGTACGGATGTCTTAGCTTCGAATATGTATTTATCAAAATCTTCCTTCTTTTAAATTTTCTAAGTTGTTAAACAATGGTTTAGCCCTTTCTTTATCTATGACTCTCATAGGTAGAAAGATTTTGAAGACCCTAACCTAATAATTTGGGGACATCAATTAGTAGCCCATTGCCAATCATAAATGTCAAGCTACTTTTGCGCATATCAATTAGTACCCCATTAGTAGTCATAAACGGTCTCCTCAATATGATGGGAACTATAGTGTCATATTTTTTGTCTATTAGCAGTCAGGATTTCCACTACTTTAATTAGATACCTAGTAAACCTTTCCTCATCCTACGCTTACTAACATAACATAATGTTCTCATTCTTATATTGAATTAATAGGCATTTCTTGCTCTACGGATAAGAGTTGGATGAACAGTGTAAGGGTTTCCCGTGAATATATTGATTGAGTGAGGATGTTTATGAATTTTATGGCTGGAAAAAAGGGGAAAGAGTGTGACATTTCATGCCCTTATGCACGTTGCATGAATTGTTATATGAGGTCTCAGAAGAATGTTTTTGAACATTTAATGCAATTCAGCATCAACCAATCATACACCCGTTAGGTTTTACATGGTGAACTGCCAGAATATAGATTTATGTCTAGGGAAGAAAGGATTGAAGCTGCAAATGTAGACATAGATGGGAGGGGCAATGATATTAGTGAAGGTGATGGTGATGAGGAGGATGATGGGATGCAAGATTTGCTTGATGATGTGGGTATTTTATTAAATGATTGTCTAATTAATCAGGACGAAAGGAGTCCTCCTACAGGCATTGAAGATTCTATTATGATTGGCTTTCATGAATTGTTGAGTAAAGCAACTGAAGAGTTGTACCCAGGATGTACGAACTTTTCAAAGTTGCCGTTTTTAATAAAGTTGCTTCATTTGAAAGTATACAACAAGTGGAGCAATAAGTCATTTGATATGTTACTTGCTCTGCTGAAGGATGTATTACCTAATTGTAAAGCTTTGTCAAAGTCCTATTATGAAGCAAATCAATATCTAAGGAGCCTAGGTTTAGGTTATGTGTCGATACATACATGTAAGTACGATTGTTGCCTATTTTGGAAAGAGTATGGGGACTTGGAAAGTTTTCCCTAGTGTGGAACATCAAGATGGAGAATTAATGATGGCAGGGGTAAGAAGATACCACGTAAAGTATTGCTTGCGGTACTTTCCATTAATGTCCAGATTATAAAGATTATTCATATCAAGTAAGATCGCTAAACAAATGACGTGGCATAATGATAGGCCTAAAGGTGGCAGTAATACCATGGTTCATCCTTCTCATGGAGAAGTTTGGAAGAGCTTTGATGAGCTATATCCTGAGTTTGCCAGAGAACCATATAATGTTAGACTAGGCTTAGCAACAGATGGATTCAATCCACATGGCAATTTGTCACTTTCATATAGCGTGTGGCCTGTTGTTCTCTTAGCATACAATTTACCCCCTTGGATGTGTATGGATGAGTCATTCTTTATGCTATTACTGGTTATTCCAGGATCAAAAGCGGTCGGTAGAGACATTGACGTCTATATGAGACCACTAGTAGATGAGTTAAATAAGTTATGGGAAGATGGTTTTGATGTTTTTGATGTTTCAAAAGGAGATAATTTTCAAATGCATGCAACTTTAATGTGGACTATCAATGACTTTCCAACCTATGGTACTGTTTCCGGGTGGAGCACAAAAGGCTATAAGGCATGCCCTGCTTGTATCAAGCGCACTCCTTCTTGTAAGTTAAGAAGTAAGATTGGTTACTTAGGTCATCGTCATTTTCTTCCTTACTATCATCCATGGAGAAAAAGCAAGAAGTTTGATGGCAAGAGTGACCATCGGCCTATATGTAACTTACCAGATGGAGATGATGTGGTGGAACAATTATGTCATATGCAGAATATATGTTATGTCAAGCACCCCAGTAATAATAGGAGAAGGAGATTGGAAGGAGAGTTTAATTGGAATAAAAAAATCATTCTCTTTGATCTACCATATTGGCATAAGTTAAGATTAAGGTATAACCTTGATGTCATACATATAGAAAAGAATATTTGTGACAATATCCTTGGTAATTTGATGAATGTTGAAACTAAAGATACAATTAAGGCTAGACTTGATTTGGAAGATATGAATATTCGAAAAGAATTACATTTGATAAGAGCAGCTGATGGAACTATTACGGCAAAACCTCCAGCATGCTATATAATGTCTTCAGATGAGAAGAAGAAGTTTTGTGAGTTTGTTAAGCAGGTGAAGTTTTCATATGGTTACGCATCGAATACATCTAGATGTGTTAATGATGATGAAAAGAAGATTACTAGACTTAAGTCTCATGATTGTCATATACTGTTACAAAGCATTCTTCCATTAGGCACGCGTTCTATCTTGAATTAAGATGTGACAGGTGTTTTAATAGAGTTGGGGGACTTCTTTCATCGAATTTGTAGACGAAGTTTGAATAAGGATGACATACAGAAGATGTGTCATGAGATTACTTTAATCTTATGCAAATTTGAAATGATATATCCATCGACATTCTTTAATGTGATGGTACATTTGGCTATTCATTTGCCAAATGAAGCCTTACTTGGTAGATCGGTTGTGTATAGATGGATGTATCCAATTGAGAGGTATTATTTAAATTAATCCTATTACTTTTAAAAGTTATCTCAATAGTGGCCTATCTAATTATGGTTATTCATTTGTTAAGATTCCTAGGTACACTAAAGGGATTTGTTAGAAATAAAGCACGTCCAGAAGGGTCAAGTGTTGAAACGTATATTGTCAAAGAGTGCATGACATTCTGTTCCATGTATTTAAAAGGAATTGAAACCAATTTCAACGTGCCAGAGCGAATTAATGATATGGTTTATAGTAGTGACATATCAGTGTTCTTCCAACAATGTAAGCCGATTGATGCTGGCAAAACAATTACTCTTGCTACAAATGAGCTAGAGATTGCACATTGGTATGTGCTTATGAATTGTCATGAGATTAGACCCTTTACTGAGTAAGTTTTTCTAACTTTTTTTCAAATTAAGATATGTCATAAGTAGAGATATTTCATTTAATTTTGACTGAATTTATGATGACCCATAATGAGCATATGGATGAGCTGAGGCAACAAAGTCCATTTGATGTTGATTGGATACATAGAGAACAATTTTCTTAATGGTTAAAGCATCGGGTGAGAAGAAGGTTTGTATGTGGTGTACACTAATAATGATATATTATTAACTTATTTTCTTTTCTTGTTATAGATGACGACATTAAATAGCTCCTGTAAAGGAAATATGTTTGAGTCTTTGTATACATTAGCATGTAGACCTCATAGTTTGGTACAAAAGTATACTGCATGCAACACAAATGGAATGTGATTTCGCACTGAAGCCCATAATATGTATAGGGTTACACAAAATAGTGTTATTGCAGTGTTAGGAAATTATAGGGAAGATAATATTACATTTTATAAGATGCTGACAGATATTATCAGGCTTAAATATGTTAGGGGTAAAAGTGTTGTGCTTTTCAAATGCAAATGGTAGATCTTGGAAATTCAAATATGAGGGTCAACGGCATTCTAAAAAGCATCAACGTAACTAAGTTGTGGTTCAAGGATGACCCATTTGTTTTAGCAAACCAAGCAAAACAAGTTTTTTAGTCAAAGATTTGTTACTCGGTTCAAATTGGCGGATTGTGGAAGAATGTGAAGTTAGACGTGCATATGATATCCCATTGCATGTTAATGAAGAAGATTCAAATGATGTTGAGGAGTCTTATGAAGTTCCAGTGGAAGTTGAGGAATATTCCTTAGAGTTTTTAGATCAAAATGATATTGCATTTGATCTAATAAATAATGTTGTATTGAATTCCGAGCAATGTTTGAATGACAATTTGGACGACTTAGAGACAAGCAGTAGTGAGAATGAATGTGATATTGTATTTGAAGAGTCCACTGACGACGATGATGAATAAATTCTTATTATGCACTTGAACTTTTGTTGTTTTATCTTCATTGATAAATAAATGAATAATTATGCAATTGAACCTTTTTAGTGCCTAACCGTTTACGTTCGGTCCAAATCAGCTCCTTCTGATTTTGTTTCGCTTAAGAATGATTATTTAGGAATGGGCCTACAGTTGACATTTGTGTTTGTTTTAGGTAAGTAGTAATTAAAATTGCTGTGAACAAATGGATGAGTCTTATTCTGAAATTAGTTAACTTTCTTTAAGCCACTACTTATACGAACTTAATAATATAACAAGCTCATTAGGTAGTGAAATAAGTGTTGATGAAAATACGACCAAACTTAAAAGATTTGGATATGTTAAGATATTCTTTCAAACATATTGAATAGCAAATTTCACTATTTTATAAGGATAGTGAAACTAAATGATGCAAGGATACTGGTTGAAGACTTAATCAAAGTTACATATTTGTTAAAAGTAATAAAGAAATATCACAAGTTAGGGATGCTTAAATATGAAGAGATCTTAAACAAAAATAACCTTGGTACCTCTAAACAGAGTGTGGGTACAAGCTTTAAATTTCTGAAGTTGTTTGCATAAAAACCACACGTGTTTTTAGGATTGGTTACACGGATGATGATTGAGCTTGTTAAGGAAAAGGGATGGACTCTACATTCTAAAAACTAAGAGTAAAGCCAATAATCAATTTCCTTCCTTATCTTACATGTCTCGAAATGTAAAAGTTCAGTTGGTGATCCTTCCTTTGGTTTAATGAGAACCATGGTGCTTGCGTTGTTCATAAGTAATTATGTAAAGAACTTACACTGTGATTTTATGAGTTTGCAAACATTGTCAAACTTCTTTTGTTGACAATAAATCCTTTTTACATTTCACTTTGATTCATTCTAATATATAAGGACCATCAAGGATAGCTAAAGTGTTAGGGGCTAAGTGGTTTGTCACCTTTGGTTTTTAATTGCATAAGGGTAACATGGGTATTTCTCATGAAAAACAAATTTGAAGTCAATCAGCTCTTCCCTAGTTTCAAGTGATGAAAAACCTGGGGTGAGCATAAAAAGGGCAAGGAGTGATAAATGCTAAGGATTACCTCAACAAAATGGGTAGTTGTGTCAATAGAATTAAATCATTTATTCTTTCCTTAGTTAGCATAGTCAGCTTATATGTATAACTATGGTTATTATTTTGAACATTCTATAATTTTCTCTCTAGGATTTCTATTTACTTTATATCAACAAAATTTGATTTGCAATTTGTCTCAAAATGTGGTCATATAACTATCCACCAAAGATGGTGTTGTTGAGCTAATTTAACAATAGTATTTTGGAAGATGATGAGAAACTTGACGGCCTCTCAATCCTTCCAGCCTAGATCCTTTGATTTCCTCAAAATTTTTTGAGTAAAGTAGTGTGAATTCAGAAGTGCAAAATATTGTTGCATTTCAGGTTGTTTTACACTTCCAGTCTATAGCTTGCACCATTTGTTCATATGTAGCATCCATGCTTCTCTTTGACTCCAATGCATCTTTTCTTTTCTGCTTCTGATTGTTAGTAATTCAAACTCTTTTTAGTTATGTGTGTTATCTTTTTGTATTGAATTATTAAGGTGTTTTCTGCTTTATCTGCATTAGTAGAGCAAAACTAAGTGGTTTCAAATGATCCATATACCTATATCTGATGCATAAATCATCCCTGTTTTCTGCTAAAGTAGTTTAAGGGACTTGTTCGATTGACTTGATAACAACAATATCAAGTTGATTTAGGACTGTTTCTTGGGTTCACAAGAACCTGTCTTTAAGTATTTTGATAATGTACAAATAATGATAGCAACTTATTGCAGTTTCAATGTCTAACTTAAAAAGCAAGCATATGTACAAAGTGCTTTTCAGGGTATGCATAACGGTGAGTCATGACATGAGTACTATTCACTGATTATATGTTTCAATCTCAATTTAAAATTCATCTTTCATCTTCATGTTGGAGAGTCATTCGTTTAGCTTTTTGGAAAAATGAATTATTTGAAAGATAGAAGGTATTTAACTTCATGTAGAAATCTCGTAGGTAAGCATTCAAGTTGACACTCTTTACTATTATTTATACCTATAGTTGCAAAAGGAGAAGAAATTTGGGTGTTCCATATATATATAGAAACAAAATACACAATCAGACATCCTAAGGCTTGTTTCCTTCATGATCCTAACAATGTCAAGAGTCTTCTCCATCATTCCTTCCTCTATGTACATCAGTATCATCTTTAGAAAAACTTCAGGATCTAAGTACAAGCTTCTTAAGGAGCTCTAAATTACTTACCTTACCTTAGGGATAGATTGATGCGTGCATAGAGCCATAAGACTTATTCTTCTCACTTGTTACACTATTACAGTCAAATGGGAATGAAACTCCTTTAAGATGATATGTTATAATTTCACCTGTCTTTTATCTTATATTTGTTAATTCAGTCTTGTAAACTAAATTTTCTACCTTTCAATTATTATTCATAAATTCATTTATCTTTAATTAGATGATTTTATTACTTCCCTGTACAAAGTTAATAGAACAATAGATACTAAACTTATACATATTATTGTTGTAACATCCCGTCTCCTATATATACGACTAGGACACATACGTGTTAGACACTTATATGACTTAAGAGAAATGAATGTTAGACACAAGTTATTGTGACTTACATATTGTTTGTCACATTCGTATAACTGTACATGCTTTCCTTTGGCATTTCCCGGATATATATGACAAATTATAATTATGAAAAATGGTGAATCAGTGGAAATAAATGGTACACGTGAGGAGCATAGGGATAATATCGTTTAAGCTAGGAAGGCTCCATTACAGATTGTAATTATGACAAATGCTGAGTCAGTGGAGATGAATAGTACATGTGAGGGGCATAGAATGGACTCACGTATTATATTATTTAAGTTAGGAAAAATCGACCATAGTTCCAATCTCTTACTGAAATACTCCGTGTAGCAATTCTCTCCCCTGACCTTCATCACCACATAGCACTTGAGCAGCTTTCTGTGGTGTTAAGTTTCACTTTCAGTGTTGAAGTATTTGTTAAGCAAGTAAGTTAGTGTGATGCTACTTCACTGCATCGATAAGCATGTGCATGTTTGATATACATATTTGCATGAAAAGAGGTTTGCAGTATAGAGAATAGATATGAGGGTTCTGTATGTTAGTTAAGTTAAAAAGTAACCACAGAAGGAAGAAAATGTAGAAAGAACATGTAAGCATAAACAGTAGTCTGTGTTTTTGGTACGTATAATAGTTTTGACTCCTTGGAATCGTTTGATTTTTTGGAGCAGAGGGAGTAATATAGATGACACTTGCATGTTTGGAAGTGTAATAGCAATGGAAATGATGGGTAGAAATCGTATAGGC
>JANZXR010067982.1:0-11776 GCA_027575705.1 Erythroxylum echinodendron | reverse complement strand
AAATTCCCATTAAAGCTTTGTAAAACTCTTTTCTTTTGATGTTAATGAAATATATTTATGTTTTGCTCATGACTTTCGAAGTTTTCGCATTGCATTTTCAAGCATTCATAGGGGTAAAATTTGTGTTCTGACTTCAGGGAAAAACTGTATTAATCTAGGCTGATTTGGATAAGGTTGTCTTCTTAGAGGTTGTAGTTTATCCTATTCACTTTCCAATTATATAAAGTTTGTAACTTTTGGATATCAAAGTTGAGAGATATGCTTTTTACAAGGTAGTGATGTTGCATAAGGCGTATGCTGGACACGTTATAGCCTTTTTCTTTACTTGAGTTAACAGAAAATGAGTACTATAGTGTTTTGAAATGGGAAGAATTAGTGTGATAAGTTAGAGATGAAATGAAGGTAATAAAGGGAGGTGAATGTGTGCTAAATTATGGAAGAATGTATTGACATGGTTGATGTTGTATTTATGAGATTATGATCAACAATTTGCGATGAATGTGTAGAAGTTTGAATGTTATGTTTTTGGATTGATGGCCAAATATAGATCATGATTTGGTTGTAAATGATATTGAGCTGAAATGAAAGTGATAATGAAGGGAAATGATGAGGAAAATAAGTTAGAAATGATAGATATGCATAAGAGGGGTCGTAGGTAACTTGTAAGAGTTAGAAATCTAAAAATTGACCCGTAAATGACCGTTAGGCGGACCTTTTTGGAAATTCTAGCATTCTAACTCTTTTCATGTCCGTTTGGAGGGACATATGTCTGCTAAGCGGACATTGTCAGGCCATTTATATAAATGTGCAAATTTTTGGCCCTCTAGACGGCAAAATCTTTCTTTGAGTCTTCATGGAAGTTGTAGAACTCGAAGTCGTCTTCAAAAGTGTACTTGAATGACCTTAATCCGACATCTATAGTGAAAGTTATACTGTTTTTCTCAAATGCTTTCCTATGATACATTTAGGCTTGAATGGAGATTGAAATGTACTTATTTGTTGTGGAAATAAGAGATAAAAATGAGTGATATGTTTAGGGAAATGATTGAGGATATAAACATAAAAAAGGATTGTCGCATATCAAGTGTTCAAATATGAAATTGTGGGATGTTATAAGAATGAAGATGAACTTATGATGGCTAATAAGATTCCATTACAAGAACCCTACAGAGTGCTGCGCTCACGTTTTATTCACAAGTTAGACTCCAAAAATGGGGTCTCACATGTTGTGTAGGAAGGAAAAGAAAGAAACTTGGAGATTGAGCTAAAACTCAGAAGGAAAAGAACAGAGGAGTGCATTTATGGACAGTTCCCATGATCGTGGGAATCATGCAAATTCCCACAGTTGTGGGAATTACAATCTGAAGGATTATGTGGGGCTTCATCAAATTTAAATTCCCACGGTTGTGGGAATTACAATTCGAAGGATTATGCGGGGCTTCATCAGATTTAGGTTTTTTGGACTATAAAAGCATCATGAAGCCTCCATCTTGAGGGAGGACGAAACCCTTCTGTAGAAAGACCATCTTTGGAGTGAAGAAAATATGTTTAGAGCCTTGGGAAAGTATTGAAATCAAGAATCATCATCAAGATTGGGGCAAAATAGCACATCAACACTAAAATTTCCATATTTTGGCAAAGAAGAGAGAGAGTCTTGTTATTCAATTTTCTGTCAATTTTACTTCTTTTATTCTTTGTAAAATGGTTTATTTGAATGTTGATGATGATATGGACACCATGTTAGGCTGATTTAGTTTTAGGGATTACTTTTGAAAATCTTATTTTGTTGAATTGAATGGACTTGTCTTTAATAATTTTTGATTTAAATTGTTATCTTGCAAAAAATTAAGAGAGTGAGTAAGATAAATTTATGTAGGATTGTACAACGTGAGTTGCGACCTATATACTTACAATTATCACATTAATTGAATATTTAGAAGAGAGATCTCTGCTAGTCAATTGATCACCCATAAGATAGTTTTATAACTAGTTGAATAGGTTGAGTCACTAGGTAGGTTAAGAGATCATCCAATTGATTCCCTTTAATTCAATTAGGGATAATTAATTACACCTTGAGAGAGGGTAGTTATTACATTCGAAAATCTATGGTAAGACATAATTCAATCAATAAAATAGGAGGGAGACAAAATAGGAAAAAAAGTAATCTCTAGTCTATAGTTTATTGAATTCCAATTTTTTTGCATTTTGGTATTGTCTATTATTTTGAGTTAGTCTTTAAATTTTAATTTAATTTTCCAGATTATTTACTTTTAACAATTTCTTTTCTTAAACAAAGTTTTATCTAAATTAAGTGGTATTTGGGCATCAATCCTTGTGGGATTGATATTCGCTCTTTTAAGCTACAAGTCACGACCCGTTCACTTGCAGTTTTTGAGCGTAAAACAAGTAGGTAAGTTTTATCATCAACAAGTTTTTGGCACCATTGCTGGGGGTTAATTGTTTAGCATCTTATCTAATTTAGATTACTTTGAATTAAGAGTTTTTGATACTTTTCTTTGTGTACAAAGAGCACACAAAGAACGAAAGAAGTGAGCAAAGACTTATTTCTAGACATCAGGAGGCATGAAAGGGAGTTAAGAAGGGTAAAGTCTCTTAACTTCTCACAACAAGATATGGATGAAGAAGGAGAACAAGAAGGACCGAAGAGGACCTTGATGGATTTTACGAGGCCAGGTTTTAGTCCTCAAAGAGTGGCGAGACCGGTAGTCCAAGAAAATAATTTTGAAATAAAGCCAGCTTGCTCAACATTTTACAAAACAATGTGCAGTTCTAAGGGCTATCCAATGAGGATTTGAATGCCCACATTGCAAATTTCTTAGAGATATGTGACACATTCTTGTTCAACAGAATGTCTGATGATATGATGAAGCTGAGACTATTTTCATTTACGTTGAAAGATCAAGCCAAAGTGTGGTACAACTCATTGAATTCAAGCCAGATTACGACTTGGGAGCAACTTACCCAAGCATTCCTTGCCAACTATTTCCCATTTAAAAAGACTACAAGGATTATCAAAGAGATAACAAAATTTCAGCAAAACGATGGGGAGTCTCTCCACAAAACTTGGGAGAGATTTAAAGAACTTCAGAGAAGCTGTCCTTATCACAACTTGTCGAGAGCGTTCTTGCTTTTGACATTCTACAATGGAGTGAATCCCAGCACTAGAGGAACCATCGACGTAGCAGCAGAAGGTTCATTAATGAGGAAAACGGTGGAAGCAACTCACGATCTGTTAGAGGAGTTGGGGAGCAATAGTTGTCTATGGTTGAGTGAGAAGAGTAGACAAGGATAGAAGAAACAAAGTATGATACCTATTGAATCTGTTACTGCCTTTTAGGCTTATATCATAGCTCTTACAAAACGGCTAAACAACATGTAAGGAGCATCTTCCTCAACAACTATGACGATACAAGTTCAATGCGTGTTGTGTGGGTAGAGTAACCACGACTCCACGAAGTGTTTTCTATTATGAACCGGTGGTGCTGAATAGGTAATTTATCTGGGCCAGCCATAGAAAGGTAATAACCCTTACTCTAATACCTATAATCCAGGGTGGCAAAACCGTCTAACTTTATCTTGGGGTAATAACAATGTAGGTGGCTAGCAAAGACCACAAGGACCACCAGGATTTTAACAAGATCAGACTGGAGCAATGAAAAGTAAGTTGGACAAGTTTACGGAGATGTTTGCTTCCAAACTGGCAGCTCAAGAATAGAGTCAGAAATAGATGTTCGCAAGCTAGCAAGAAAGCCAGTAGAAGATAGGGGAAATTTTTGACTAGATCGTGAATAACCATGCCTCGTTGATCCATAACTTGGAGGTTCAGATAAGTCAACTTATTGATGCTGTATTTTCTTAAAGTGTAGATAGTTTATCAAAGCACATTGAGGTCACTCCAAGGGAGCAACTCAAAGCTATTGTCCTTTGAAGTGGCAAGCAGATGGATGAACCAAGTAGGACAACCATGAAAAAAAGAAAAGTGTGGAGATAGAAGAATAAGAGAAGGAAGAAGGAAGGTCGTACGCTCCACCACCCCTGTACAAACCCAAAATAACACCAGGTGGATACTCAATTTTTTAAATTTTTAGAGAAATTGAAGAAGCTATAGATTAATTTGTCATTAGTGGAAGCTTTAGAGTGCATACCTAAGTATGCAAAGTTTTTGAAGGATATACTCATGCACAAATGCACTTGGGAAGACAATCAAACGGTTATGTTGACAGAGAATTGCAATTCCATTATCTCGAGTCAAATGCCTTCAAAATTGCAAGATACAGGGAGTTTCACTATTCTATATATAGTTGGTGATTTTGAATTTTCTAAATATTTATGCGATTTAGGTGTATGTATAAATTTGATGCCTTCGTATATTTTCAGGAAAATGGGATTAGGAGAGGTCAAGCCAACTTCCATACTAATTTAACTTGCAAATCAATTAATAAAAGACCAATTGGAGTCATAAAGAAGCATTGGTAAAAGTAGACAAAATTATATTTCCTGTTAATTTTGTTTTGTTAGATTTTGAAGCTAATAAGAATTGTCAATTGATTTCGAAGAGGCCTTTTATGAATACTGGTAAGGCATTAGTTGATGTGCATGAAGGGAAACTTGTGTTGAGAATTGGCGATGAACAGGTTGAGTTCAATATGAAAAAATCATTTAAGAAACCGATGGATGGAAATGTGTGCATGAAAATTGATGTTGTAGATGAGCTTGTGAAGGAGATTAAAGAAGAAGTCGATGAAATGAATGAAGTACACAAAGATGAAAGTGTGAAGGAAGAGGATTTATGTGAGGAAGTGGAGTTTGAAAGTTTAGAAAGAGCTGGTGCACCTACGCCACCATCTACTGTTAAACCCCCCACTTTAGAACTCAAACCTTTACCTTCCTATTTAAGATATACATTTTTGGGGAAGAACCACACTTTACCTATCATTATCTTTAGTGAATTAAATTGTGAGTAGGAAGAGAAAGTGTGGGGACTATTAGGAAAAGGATGAGAGCTATAGGGTGGCAAATTTCGGATATTCGGGGGACTAGCCCCAATGTGGTGATGCATATGATTAACCTAGAAGAAGGATGTATAACCGTGAGGGAAAGACAGAGAAGGTTAAATCCAAATATACAAGAGGTTGTAAAGAAGGAGGTGGTGAAACTTTTGGATGTTGGGGTGATTTACCTCATTTCGAATACTGAGTGGGTGAGTTCAGTATAGTGTGTGCCAAAGAAGGGTGGCATGACGGTGATAGAAAATGAGATAGGATAAAAGATTTCCACTAGGACAGTTACAAGTTGGCAAGTATGTATTGACTAAAGGAAGCTTAATTTTTCCACTAAGAAGGATCATTTCCCGTTACCTTTTATGGACCAAATGATTGAGAGAGTGGCTGATCATTTTTTTGTTGTTTTTTGGATGGATATTCAGGATACCACCAAATATTTATATACCCAAAAGATTAAGAGAAGACCACTTTCACATGTCCATATGGAACTTTTTCATACCGAAGGATGCCTTTTGGTTTATGTAATGCCCCTGCCACATTTCAAAAGAGCATGGTGGCCATATTTGCACATATGAATGAAAATTTTATGGAGGTATTTATGGAAGATTTTCTATCTTTAGAGAGTCTTTTTACCATTGTTTTCTCAAATTAGACAAAGTGATTCAAATATGTGAGGAGTTGCGTTTAGTTTTAAATTAGGAAAAATGTAACTTTATGGTCCAAGAGGGAATTGTATTAGGCGATAAGATTTCATATAAAGGGATTAAAGTGGATCATGCTAAGACAGAAGTAATTGAAAAATTACCACCTCCCTCCAACATCAAGGGTATCCGAGCTTTCCTTGGTTGTATAGATTTCTACAGACGGTTCATTAAGGATTTTTTCCTTATTGTAAAACCCCTAACTCATCTATTGTTTAAAGATGTGCTATTTGTTTTTTATGATGACTGTCTAAATTCTTTTAATAGGTTGAATAAGGCACTCATAATAGCAACAATTCTGACATTGCAAGATTGGTCTCTTCCGCTTGAGATTATGTGTGACATAAGCGACAATACTGTTGGGTGTGTACTGGGTTAGCGGAACAAGAAGAGATTGCATGCTATTTATTACGGAAGCAAAATGTTGATGAGAGCACAATTGAATTACACAACTACTGAGAAAGAACTGTTTACGGTTGTATTTGCTTGCAAAAAATTTTGGTCCTATTTGTTATGCTTACAAGTTATTGTATTTACAGACCATGTAGTGATACGTTACCTTTTTTTCAAGAAAGATGCCAAGGCTAGGCTCATTCGGTGGGTACTCCTGCTCCAAGAGTTTAACATTGAAATCTTAGACAAGAAAGGTTCAGAAAATGTCATAGTAGATCACCTATCGAGACTCGAACGAGGACATCATGAAGAGGAAGAGGAAATCAACGAAAGTTTTCGTGACAAGACCTTGATGATGGTAGATAACCCGTTCCTTCCTTGGTTTGCAGATATTGCAAACTACCTTTTAGGTAGTATTCTTCCATCCGATTTATCATATCAACAAAGCAAGCGTTTCTTATTTCAATGGTCTCATTATATTTGGGATGAACCTATACTTTATAAGATTTGTGCTGACAGTTTAATTCACAGGTGTATTCCTGAAGATGAAATTCCTAAGATCTTAACACAATGTCATAGCTCACCGTATGCAGGGCGTTATGGAACTAATAAAATTGTTGCACAAATCTTGGAGTGTGGATTTTATTGGCCGACTCCATTTAAGGATGTTTAAGATTTAGTGCTCAAGTGCGATAGATGTCAAAGTGTGGGCAACATATCAAAGAGAGATGAAATGCTGCTTTCAAATATAATGAAGGTGGAGATATTTGATGTATGGGGTCTAGATTTCAGAGACTATTCCCATCCTCCAAAGGTAACACCTATATTTTAGTTAGAGTTGATTATGTTTCTAGATGGGTTGAAGTAGTTTCCACTTCTTCCAATGATAGCAAGGTGGTTTAGAAGTTCATTAAGAAGATTTTTACTAGATTTAGGGTGCCTAGAGCAATTATAAGTGACGAGGGTAGTCATTTTTGCAACAAACCATTTGAGAACCTTTTAAGAAGATACAAAGTTCATCATAGAGTGGTTACCTCATACCATCCCTAAACTAGTGGTCAAGTGGAGGTGGTGAATAGAGAGTTGAAAAAGATTCTCATTATAGAGTGGTTACCTTGTACCATCCCTAAACTAGTGGACAAGTGGAGGTGGTGAATAGAGAGATGAAAAGGATTTTGGAGAAGACAGTGAACATTTCAAGAAAAGATTGGTCATTGAAGCTAGATGATGCACTGTAGGCGTATAGAATAACTTTAAAGACTCCCATCGACACAACACCATATCGGCTTGTGTATGCCAAGGCATGTCATTTACCATTGGAGTTAGAGCATAGAGCATATTGGGCAATCAAGAAATTGAACATAGATTGGAAGCTGGAAGGAGAAAAGAGATTGTTACATCTCGAAGAGTTGGGTAAGTTAAGGTATGATGCTTATGAAAATGCTAAGTTATACAAAGAAAGGGCTAAAAAGTGGTATGATGGCCATATCAAGAAAAAGGAATTCAAGAGTGGAGACTTAGTACTTTTGTTTAATTTAAGACTTCGACTATTTCTCAAAAAGTTCAAATCAAGATGGAGTGGGCCCTTCAAAAGTCTTCAAGTGTTTTCCCACGGAGCTGTGGAGTTTATAAATGAAAAGGAGGAAACAGTCAAGGTCAATGGGCACCACTGTAAACCATATTATAAAGGACATATCCACAAGGAAGGGAAGTTATCACTGTCCTATCTTCTGCTTTTTCATGAATGTATAAGGAATGGTTAAGCTAATGACCTTAACTTAGCATGTTTAATTTCTTTTTGATTACCTTTGTTTATTTGTTCGTTTGATTTATTTAATTATGTTTTTCTTGAATTGAGTTTGATTGATGTTTAATTTAGTTTATGTTTAAAGTACAACTTAATTTTTTCAAAATTCTTGATGATAATATTAACTTTATGAGTTTGTAGGTTGTGGAATCATGGAGAAGTAAATTTAAGCTTGGAAGAAGGTTTGAAAGTGTGAGAATCACCAACTCCCACATTCGTGGGAATTGTGGTGATTCCCATGAGCGTAGGAAAGCTCTCAGAAAGTTTCTGGAGTGTAATCCAACGTTCATGGGAATTATGGTGGGACTCTTATCTGAGAGGGAAATTTAAACTTCCCTCCCATTTTCCTCTTTCACTCACTCTCAAAATTTTCACTCTTTCTCTCTCTAACTCATAAAAATCCTCCTCCCACTCTCTAAACTCTTCAATTTTCTTTTAATTTTTGGTATTTTCTTCAAATATTTCATTATTCTCCTAATCATTTAAACTTTTCATGCATTAATCATTCTAAAACACATGGATTAGGGTAAGATTTCACTCTCTCTCTCTCTAAAACTTGAATTTCACTACTTTCTCTCATTTTTTTTTACAGAATTTCCTCTCCCAATGGTACCAAAGAAGATGATGGATTAAAAATTGACTGATAAAATGTGCCGTCAAGTTTTCGGCGAAGGAAAGAGTGATTTAACGGTGACTTACGGCCTTCCCTTCCTAATTTACTCAAAAGAAGACGGTACCCATTTTCGTGACTTTAGGGATAGATCATTAATCACTCCTAGGTATTTTGATTTTGAAGTATTAGAATACATAGGATTAAAACTGAAGATTGAGTGATTAGCTGCAAATATAGGTTGGAATAGGTTCATCCAGTGTGACATGTTTATTCATCCCATAATGACCAATGAGTTTTTCACTACTGTCTGATATACCCCTAAATTGGACATTTTTTAGCTTAGATTGTTCGGTACTGTTTACAAATTAGATTATCATGTCATGCGTCATATTTTCGATTTGGAAAACACAAAAATTTTAGACGATCACATTGATTTTGATGTGGATTCCTATTGGAAAACTCTAACGAGGGAAGGTAATTTTCACTCACGCAGTGCACCAAATGCTTTAATTCGTAGTGCCGAACATTTGCTCCTGCGTAAATTCATGTGTTTAACTTTGTTCAACAAAACTGAAAGTAGCAAATGTTAGACTAAAGAACTTTTCTTTCTATGGTGCATGGATTTGAAAGTTAAAATCAACACGCTTTTTAAATTTTTTTGATCTTTAGTAAGTGTTGCCAATAAAAAGAGTTCATATTTTGGAATAGGGCATGTTGTTACTGCTTCAGCTCATTTTTACAATCTTAATGTGGATGAGGTGCGTACAACTCCATATGATATGTTTGACATATCATACTTGAGGCGATATGAGCTTGTGGAAATCCAGTTTATGGCACTTCGTAATCCTTAGACACATGTTGCAGTAAGGAACAGGAGGAGCCGAGACACAGACGTAAAACAACCTTCCACATCCCAAGCAACTCCAGAGCCAAAGAAGGAAGCGGTAGAAGGACAACATAGTGCACCAGCTGCGGTTGATCAATATCAACAAATTCTAGACTAGATGGAAGCCACTCAACAACATATGACATCCCAACTCAATGAACTCTGAACCCAAATGCGGCAAGTCCATAAGAAGCAGTGCAGCTTGAAGAGGAGGTTCCTCAACTTCTATCGGAGGAACAAATTTGAAGCTCCTTCACCAACACCGTCACGACCATCATCTAACTAAGTTTTTCTTACCCTTTTTCTTATTAAATTTGTTGTTTCTCTTGTTTGTTGTCATTTTATTTCATGTTTGTTTGGCGTCATGTTATTTTTTTTTAGGTTTAAGCTCATCTTTTGTTTGGTTTCATGTCATTTGTGTGTTTCAATTTCTTTTGTATGGTTTGAAGTCATTTTTCCATATTTGGTGGTTGACTTGTCACATTAAGGACAATGTGACCTTTAAGTGTGGGGAGGTGACTTTGACTTTCGTAATTGCATTGTTTACATTTTTCTAGATAGGATGCATGTTTAAGCATATTATATATGCTTTGTGTCAGCAATGGAACCCTATTTGAATCACTTTGATAAATATTGCCATGAAATTCTGTCTTACTAGTCTGAATTAGATTGAATGCATGTTTGGATCACTTTTAGTTGATTCACATTATTTGTTCTAAATCTAATCCCCCTTTCAAACTCATCCATATTTACTGACGAGTTTACTTAATAACCTTTTGAGGTGCTACAAATCAATGGCTCGCCATGTATGTCTACTCAAAATAATTTGGAACAAACCATTTTCTCAACAAATGACTATTCACTTCATCAATAGGAAGCAAAAAAATATGTTTGAACTTTTTACATGGACATCTGATCATTGGGACATCCTTATATGTAGGTTGAGAACATACATAATAAATAAAAGATTCAACTCCCTCAACAAACTCAGGATTAATGAAACCATCAGGTTTTAATTGTCTATACATCCACGGTCCATCAACATTACTTATTTTTTCAAAAATTTTAATTTAAAAAAGTAATTTCATAGTTAGTATCCTTTATGTCCCCTAAGTTTATGGAACATTTAACCTTTACTTTACACAAGATCCCCTAAGTATTAATCAATTGAATTAATCACCTACAATTAATTTTAATACTATGGTATGTGGCATTGTTTACACTTGTGAATCAAGAAAGTAAGTTGTCGTTGTGACTCTTAGGCTCATGAAATTTTTGTACTAATAAGCCTCACGAGAGATGCATCATAAGTTTCTAGCCTATATAACATCCTAGGGGTTTATTATGCAAAGAAATGTCATGTTTGTTAAACCTATGAATTTCTTGTGTTAATACTAAGTTTGAATTAATCATGTTGAAGTTGAAGTATTTATGTTTGAATTAATAACCTATAATTGATTTCAATACTATAGTATGTGGCATTGTTACACTATATGAATTGAAAAAGCAAGTTCTCGCTGTCCTAGGGGTTTATTATGTCTCAAATGATATCATTACTATGGACCGAAATAACTCCATTTTAAATTTTGAAATATTATATAGTTATCATCAAAATCATTAATACCAAATGTTAGGCCCCGTTTTCGGAGCCTAACTCCTCATACATGATTATTCATGCTTTCTCTGATACCACATTTGTTAGGCCCCATATTTGGAGCCTAACTCCTCATATATGATTATTCATGCTTGCTTTGATACCACATCTGTTAGACCCCGCTTTCGGACCTAACTCTTGCTTTCTTACTTGCTCTGATACCAACACCTGTTACTTTCTTGCATGCAGAATATCTTACTACGTAAGTTATCTTCTAGAGATAACGCCTTGATCACTTTCGGATTATCTTCTCAAAAATCCCCTTTATTAGTCTCAGCTCAGCTTTAGAATAGTCGACTAGTACATTCCTATCTTTCAACCTGAATCCTTTAATCATCCGCGTGATTCAGTCCTCACTTCACATATATACTTGCTTCGGGGCTATTAGTAAAACTTCTTTCACAAGCATCCAAACTAGGGTTTCTTTCGATAGATGGAAAGAGGACTTCAAGAACTACAATCTTTATGAAGACCTCGAAGACCAACTTTATCTCCTGATGGTTCGAAATTGGCACAGAAGATACGCGTGAACAGTGACCCAGACGATAGCGTGAACTGAGTCACAGACAAAGTTTGGGAAACACAGATGATATTTTCCAATCATCATAACTTTCTCTAGATTAATCGGTTCGGGGTATTCTCCATATGGTTTGAAAGATGATTCCAAGGTCTATAACCTCCCTGAAGACCCCAAGATC
>JANZXR010067971.1:0-11776 GCA_027575705.1 Erythroxylum echinodendron | reverse complement strand
TGATACACACACACACACACACACACACACACACACACACACACACACACACACACACACACACACACACACACACATGCAACAGTAAGTCGGTATGAACTCAACTGGTAACTATTTCGGTATCATTCGAATTGCCTAAGCAATCCATTTATGAAATTCGGAAATTTCTCCTATTCTCACCTAAACGTTCCGTGATTTTGAATTTACAAATTGTTGAAAATATCACTATGGTTCTTTAGCAAAAAAATTATCAGTATAATTTTTAGAAATTTTTTCACAAAAGTAACCAAAATGGTCACTGGAACAGTACCTCCGATAACTAGAATATTCCTCCGGTCATCAAAAAATATTTAGTCTCAGAATTTAAAGATATTTATACCAAATGAAAGCTTTTGATGAGTAGAACAACTTTCTCCAAAGTAACATACTCAACAGATTTGAATGAATTGAAGAAAAAACAAGTTGAAACCCTAACCTCTTTTTCTGTCAATCAGTGGCGATCTAGGCGGCGGCTGGTAGCGAGACTATAGGTCTTTTATTCCTGACATCGAGACGAGTCGAATGGTGGTGGTGGTGGCTGACAACAACCACTAGAAGCTACGGATCGACGATTGGCATTTTTTGTCAATTTTTCTCCTTAATTTTTGCAACTATTCCAACTACAATGGTAGCTGAAATATATAGTTGTGACATGCTTGTCGACAGGAAGAGATTGGTATATAACATTAACCAGTTTGAGTCACTGGCGATGAAGGATGGTTAAAGAGAGGGAATTCGTGAATAGTAGCTTTTGGGAGGGGTTAAAATGAAATTATGAGAAAATGAGGAAAATAAGAAGTTGTCTCTTATATATATATATATATCGTACGGGAAGTTACATAATATCATGAAGTTTTTTCTCCAGTTGTAAAACATTCCTTCATTCGAATTTTGTTAGCTTTTGTAGCATAGTTTGATTTGGAACTAGTTCAATTGGATGTAAAATACATGGAGACTTTGAGGAGGACATCTACATGACTCAGCCTGACGGTTTTAAATTTATTGAAAAAGAGAATATGATGTGCTTGAAAAATCGTTGTACGGATTGAAGTAATCTCCGAGGCAGTTGTATAAGCGATTTGACAAGTTTATGATAGATCAAAAGTACACAAGAAGCAAATACGATCACTGTGTCTATTTCGTAAGCTACAAGATGGATCCTACATCTATCGTCTCTTATATGTTAATGATATGCTAATAGCTTTAAAGAATCAAAGAGAAATTGAGAGATTGAAGATTCAGTTGAATTAGGAGTTTGCAATAAAGGATCTGTGTGAAGCCAAGAAAATTGTTGGCATGGAGATCAGTAGAGATAGAAAGTTGGGGATATTGTGTTTCACTCAAAAGCAATATTTGAAAAAGGCACTACAACGTTTTGGCATGAATGAAAAGTCAAAATCTGTTAATACTCTGCTTGCTCCTCATATAATGTTCAATGCATTCTTATCTTGAAAGAAAGATACAGAATGAGAGTACATGACTAAAGTACCGTATGCAAATGTGGTTGGTGGCTTGATGTATGCAACGGTGTATACAAGGCCTAATATTTCACAAGTAGTAGGAATTGTGAGCAAGTATATGCATGATCCTGGAAAGGAGCATTGGTAAGCTGCGGAATGGATTATACGATACATTCTAAATATCATAGATATTAGATTGATGTTTGAACGAGATGAGAAAGGTGGTCATTGCTTAGTTACATATTATGATTCAGACTTGGTGGTGATCTAGATAAACGTCAATCAACCACTGGCTATATGTTTACTTTTGCAAAGGCACCAGTCAGTTGGAAGTTTGTGTTATAGCCAACAGTTGCTTTGTCAGCTATGGAGGCAGAGTATATGGCAGCTACAAAAGTTGTAAAGGAAGCAATTTGGCCTCAAGGATTGCTTAGTAAATTAGGGGTTAGACAGAAGCACATCAAAGTGCACTGTGAAAGTCAGAGTGTTGTCCTTTTAGCAAAGAACCAGGTTTACCATGTAAGGATAAAGCACATCGATGTCCGTTATCACTTTGTACGAGAGGTTCTAGGAGAAGGTGAAGTAGCAATCTAAAAGATTAAGACCACTGAGAATCCTGCTGATATGTTAACAAAGGTAGTGACTGCGGTCAAGTTCCAACATTGTTTGGACTTGATCAATATTGCTAAAAATTGAAGATGGGTATTTTGAAGTGCATTTGAAGGCACTACTAAAGGTGAGTTTTATGATAGATTTAGAGGTGTGGAATTTGCCAAGGTGGAGATTTGTTAAATTGTCAACAATTGTGACTCGTCCCACAATTGCAAATCCTACATTGAAAAATTATAGATTCGTAAGAGGATGTTTTACTTATAAAACAACTCTCCTCCTTTTAGTTTTTGATTACCACAAAATTGTCTTTCCTTAAGACAAAAATTTCTTCTCTCCTTTTTTAATATTTCACTTGTATTATTTCCTGAAAATAGTGAAATATCAATATAGTAGTTTTCGAGGAAGTAGGCATAATTAACTGAACCTCATTAAATTATGTTCTTTATTTGTCTATTTAATAGCTATTATCAGGTATAGTTGTAGTGAATTATTGTGCTAGTAAATTATATATCTAGGAAAATTCTGTTTAGGAGGTTGAGTTTTAAATGAGACCATTTGTGATCCCTCTAGTCTTTTCTGGAAATTTATCTGGTGTGATTTTTTAGTACAATCATTCACACTCTATTCAACTAGGCAATAGCGCTCAAGGTGAATTTGTTATTGTTGAAGTTGGTGACTTGGCTCCTCAAAAGTCATACCTGCTCATCCATGCTTAGACCAAAATTTCCAATGAATTTTGCTGGCCAAAATTCTATGTTTGACATTTGCTTCCACCTTTTGCAAAATTTCCTCCTCATAGACAGGCTAAATTAACGAAAGGTTTGGACGGATGCTTGAAAAACCTTGGCTATAAATAGATAGGAAGCTTGCAAAGTTCAGTGTAGCATTCCTTCCTTTCCTTCAGGCACTACATCTCCATTTTTTTTCTTTTCTCTCGCATGTGAGTTGTAGTAGTTGAAAGCTTCTGTGCCAGTTTTTGTACTTTTGTACATTCTCCACATATTAGTGAATTTGGCTCACCTTCTGGCCGTAGACGTAGTTCACATTGACCGAACCACGTAAATCCTTTTTTTCAGTTCCTCATTTATTTTGCTCTTTCTCTATTTTTTGTTACTATTTCTTAGGTTATTAGATACAATCGGGATCCAACCCGAGGTACTTTTCCTTAACAAACTGGTATCAGAGCTTTAGTCTATTTTGTGTCTAATCTACCGTATACTATGTGGTTGCCACTAACGTGAATCCTCCACATCAGAAAGTAAGTTAGATTTGATTGACAGTCTAAACAGGACTTATTACCTCGATGTCATGTGTGGGGCCCACTATCCCATTTTGCTTATAGGGGCCCATTACGCTAGTTTTACTTGTAAGGTTCATTGTTTGATTTTGTTTGTGGGGTCCACTGTCCAATTTTCACTTGTGGGACCCAATGTCCAGTTTTGCTTACGGGACCCACTTGTTGAAAAATAGTGAGTATTATAATCTTTTAGTAACCATGATGGTAATGAAGGCTTCAATTGAAAAGTTTGATCGGAGTATAAATTTTAGCATGTGGCAACTTAAGATGGAAGCTATCCGTATATAGGATGGGTGTGAATTGGCGCTTGATGGAGTGGAGAAAAAGCCAGCGGATGTGGTGTCAGATAAATTCACAAATCTAGATAAAAGAGTTAGATCAATCATCATATTGAATCTCTTCAATGAAGTTTTGCAAAAGGTTCCAAGTAAAACTACAACCAATGGTATGTGGAACAAGTTGAAATTCATGTATATGAAGAAGACGGTGAAAAGTCAGCTTTATTTGAAACAGAAGTTATACATGTTGAGGATGACAGAAAGTACTTCTTTTCTTTCACATCTGGATAAATTTGATTATATTATTTTAGATTTGAAGAATGTAGATATGAAAATTGAGGATGAAGATCAAGCCATATTATTGTTATGTTCCCTTTCCTAGTCCTTTAAATATTTTCATGATACTATGATTTATGGGAAAGAGTTAATCTCATATAATAGTATTAAATCTACATTAAAGTCAAAAAAGTATATTGATAGGGAAATTATTGAGGAGACTAGTGGAAGTCAGGCAGAGGGCCTATTTGTATGAGGTAGATATGAAAATAAAGACTTTGAGAAAGGTAGATCCAAAGGCAGGTCTAAATCCAGATATAAAAATAAAATTTGTAATTATTGCAAGAAAAGGGGGCACATAAAGGCTAATCGTTATAAATTGAAAAATAAGGAGAAAAATGAGAAGAATAGCAACAACACCGTCGAGACTAGTATAGTAGCAGATGAGAATGAGGGAATTATTTTTGTAGCCACAGAAGATAAAGTCAAGTCTAATAAGGAGTGGATTTTAGATTCAGTTTGTTCTTACCACATGAGTCCTGATAGGGAGTGTTTTTTCACTTATGAGTCATTGGATAATGGAATTGTTTTAATGGGTAATAATGCTGCCTGTAAAGTTGTTAGTAAAGGTACAGTCCATCAAGATGTATGATGGTATCATTAGATCACTAACTGACGTTAGATATGTTCCTGATTTGAAGAAAAATCTCATTTCTTTGGGCACTCTTGATTCTCAAAGGTGCATGTTCTCAGCTAAAGGTGCATGTTCTCAGCTTGCAAGTTTAGTAGTTTGTATATTTTACAGGCATATACTAAGATAGATGTTGCAGTAGTCTCTACATCCTCATATACCAATATTACCAAATTATGGCACATGCATTTGGGACACATCGGTGAGAAATGCTTAACGTTATTAAGTAAGAAAGGCCTACTTTGTGGTTAAAGTACTAGTAAGATAGACTTTTGTGAGCACCGTATCTTTGGGAAGCATAAACGAGTCAGTTTTAGTTCTCCAGCTATCCACAAAACAAAAGATACTTTGGATTATATTCATTCTGATCTTTGGGGGCCGTCTCATGTTCCTTCTAAAGGTGGTGCGTGGTATATGTTGACTTTTATTGATAATTATTCAAGAAAGGTTTGAGTGTATTTCTTGAAACATAAGAATGATGTTTTCTTAACCTTTAAGCAATGGAAAGTTTTGATTAAAAAGCAAACAGGAAAACATATCAAGCAGCTGCGGAAAGATAATGATTTGGAATTTTGTGGAGGTGAATTCAATAAATTTTGCAAGAATAAAGGCATTGTTAAGCATATGAATCAGACTCTTTTAAAAGGGGCTCGGTGTATGATCTCTAATGCAAGGTTGACATTTGATTTTTAGGCAGAATCTATTGCTACAACTTGCTACATCGTCAACCGCTTTCCTTATGTTCCTCTCAATTTCAAAACTCCCGAGGAAGTTTGATCAAGTACTGCTGTTGATTACTCTACTTTAAGAATATTTGGGTGTTAAGCATATATGCATGTAAATGAGGGAAAGTTAGAGCTTACAGCTAAGAAATGTATTTACCTCAGTTATGCTTCAGGGGTAAAAGGATATTGATTGTGATGTCCTGATCATAAGTCACCTAAGTTTGTAATTAGTAGGGATGTTACATTTAATGAGTCCTCTATGCTGTATCCTAAAAGTGAGTCTTGTAATCCTTGTAATTTTGAAAAAGAAGATAGTACACAAAAGCAAGTGGAGTTAGAGATTGGCAATTCCAGTCTTTCACAAATGTCTTCTGCACATCAGACAGATCAAATGAACCAGATCCTGATCATGTTGAAGATGAACAAGTAAAAGAAGAACATTTTATAGCCAGAGATAGAACAAGACGAGATATTCGACCACCACAGAAGTATATAGATTTTGTTGTCTATACTTTATCAGTGGCACAGGAAATAGGTAGAGACGGTGAACCTTTCACATATACAGAGGCAGTTTCAAGTGCTGATGTAGATAAGTGGATGGTAGCTATGAACGAAGAAATGAAATCTCTGAATAAGAATGGTATTTGGCTTCTGGTTAAGCCGCCAAAAGGTAAGAAAATTGTTGGTTGCAAATAAGTCTTCAAAAGAAAAGAAGGTATTTTAGGTGTTAAAATGCAAGATATAAGGCACGAATGGTCGCAAAGTGCTATAGTCAGATATAAGGTGTTGATTTTAATGATGTTTTCTTGCCAGTAGTAAAACATAGCTCTATTCGTGTATTACTTGCATTAGTTGTCATGTTTGATTTTGAATTAAAACAACTTTACGTTAAGACATCATTCCTTCATGGTGTATTAGATGAGCAGATTTATATGAAACAACCTAAAGGTTTTGAAGTTGTATGAAAGGAAGACAAAGTTTGCTTATTGAAGAAATCCTAGTACGGATTAAAGCAGTATCCAAAACAGTAGTACAAGAGGTTTGATTCATTTATATTGGGTCATGATTTCTCCAGGAGCATGTATGATAGTTGTGTTTACTTCCGAAAGTTAGATGACGACTCATTTATCTATTTATTGTTATATATTGATGATATGCTCACTGCTGCCAAGAATGTCACAGATATTAACCATTTGTAGGCCTTATTACATGGTGAATTAGAGATGAAAGATTTGGAAGCAGCGAAGAAAATTCTTGGCATGGAGATAAGACGTGATCGAAGAGTTGGAAAACTGTTTTTGACACAGGAGAGTTACCTCAATAAAGTCTTGGAAAGATTTGGCATGTGAGATGCCAAAGCGGTTAGTTCTCCTCTTGCTAGCCATTTTATACTATCTGCTACTCAATCACCACAATCACAGGAAGAAGAAAATTATATGACATGTGTTCCTTATTCTAGTGCCGTCAACAGTATTATGTATGCAACGATATGTACTCGTCCTAATATTTCATAAGCTATTAGTGTCGTTAGCAGGTATATGGCCAATCCTAATAAAGAACATTGGTAGGCTGTGAAATGGATTCTTAGATACTTAAAGGATACTTCAAACTTTTGTTTGGAGTTTGGTAAAAACAACATCACCTTAGTTAGTTTTGTAGATTCTAATTATGCTAGTAATCTTAACAGACGCAAGTTCCTAATAGGTTATGTATTTTGTATTGGAAGTTATGTCGTTAGTTGAAAAGCTACTTTACAACATGTAGTGACTTTATCTACTACTGAAGTAGAATATATGGCAGTCATTGAGGCTATCAAGGAGTCATTATAGTTGGGAGGTTTATTCGGTGAAATATCTCTACCTCAAGGGGTTACTACTGTTTATTGTGATTGTCTAAGTGCTATTCATTTGACAAAAGACCAGATGTATCATGAGAGGATAATGCATATTGATGTGAAGTATCATTTTATAGGGGATACTATTTCAAAGAAGAAGGTTCATATTCAAAAGATCAATACTAAAGACAATACTGTTGATATGTTTATAAAGGCTCTTCCAATTTACAAGTTCAAACAGTGCTTGGACTTGATTGGTGTTTATAATTGGTGATATCACCCTTTGGGGTATTGCCGAAAAAAGGGGAGCAAATTACTAATTATCCGGAACCAAGTCAAGGTAGAGATTTGTTGAAGTTGGTGACTCTCAAAAGTCATACCTGCTTAGCCATGCTTGGACCAAAATTTTCAATGCATTTTTCTGACCAAAATTCTATGTTTGACATTTGCATGTCCTCCGCATGGACAGACTAAATTAAGGAAAGCTTTGGACAGATGCTTGAAAAACCTTGGCTATAAATAGATGGGAAGCTTGCAGAATTCAATGTACCATTCCTTCCTTCCTTCAGGCACTACATCTCCTTTTTTTCCTTCTCTCTCGCATGTGAGTTGTAGTAGTTGAAAGTTTCTGTGCCAGTTTTTTTACTTTTGTATATTTTCCACATATTAGTGAATTTGGTTCACCTTCCGAATGTGGACGTAGGTCACATTGACCGAATCATATAAATTCTTATGTTTAGTGTCTCGTTTATTTTGCTCTTTCTCTATTTTTTGTTACCATTTCTTAGGTTATTAGATACAATCGAGATTTTCCTAACAATTATTATTGGTGGAAATTAACATGAGTTCCACAACACATCTTTACGTCCTTCATGCTCATGTCCCTGTGTTTTTCTTTCATGTATTATTGCCCTTTAGCTTTTGTTTTGAGCAGAAAGAGATAAAAAGATCATAAAAGTGCGAAAACTTTTCCACTATTGGTAGAGATTTGTTTTCTCCACTTTTCAAGTGGGAACCTTCTTCATTAAATACCCAACAATAACCAACTTGCACAAATTACTTTTTGTACTCTTTTGTTAAACGCCTGTGTATAATCTGCACCCATTAGTCGTATACAATTTCTTAACATTTTCATAAGTGCCCTCAATCATCTAGAATGGTGCATACATATGTATAGTTTAGTATTGTTTTTGTCTTTTTTTCCTTTATTTTCTCCTTTTCTTGTTTTGATATACATTAGGTATCCCAGTTTCGTTGGACTAATCCTAAGCCCCTAAGACCTCACCCAAGAATCCTAGAGGAGGTAAATCTAGAACCCCAAGGTTCTTCAGGTTCTTACATAGCCTGCACACTTTTGCGCACAAGGAGTCGTCACATACTGATTGGTCAGCTGCTAATTGATCACTGATTCTGCTCAACATCAAGTTTCCAGCAGCTCCAGGTTCCCTAGTAGTTTCAACTCGCACACTACCGCTAAAAATGAGACGTCTGCAATTGATTTGACTAAGGAGCATGCCTAGGAGGCTAAAGGATCATCAACAGGGAAAATTTCCCCTTTCTTTTCTTTTTTAATGACTCAAACTCAAAACCTCTTACAAAAGGGAGCCTTAAGTGAGGAGTTGAAACCAATTATATCACTCCTGCTTGTCTTTGTTTTCTCCTTTTCTTACGGTGAAGAAGAGTTTGGATACTATAACTTCCGTGCGATAACTGATAAAGCTCCCATATTGTTTATCAACTACATCGATATGCCTTTTCCTGTACCCCATACTTGTGATCCTGCTCCATCTATTTGCCTTCTCGCATCTTAAATTTTTAACAAATTTATGTCATTATGCATCACTGACCATTGTTCCAACGATTTTGGCGTAGCGTGATCCTAGCTAAAGAAGGTTTTACTCTTTTCGATCTAGTAACTAAGAATAATTTTGCAGTATTTTAATTAGGATTTGTTCATGGTTCTGCCAGATGAATCGGGCCAGCTGCTTGAAAGTGAAGACTAATAAAAAGTTTGGTTCCTTCAGCTTCTTACACAGGGACGTATAACGAATGAAAAGATAAAGATTCTTTGAATGAAGATCCAGGAACAAAAAGAACAAGATAAAGTGGTTGAATAAAGTTGACATTTATTTTCCATACTTTACATGTGATTTCCTAGTTTCTACGGCATTTTGTCTTCAACAATCACTCTACACATTACTAGTAAAGTACTTTTCGGCTTCAATGCATGTATTGACGAAGACTTTCACATTGTGGGCTCTACAGTTGGCCATTGTTTAACCCTTTCTCACGTCTTTCCGCCATCTCATCCCTGGTTAGCTTTCTTATCACAGGATTGGACACGCTCCCTGCACTGAATGTTCTTGCTTTGTTGTTGTTGCTCCCCTTATTGGTAGAATTTCTTGCTATAGTAACTGAGCTGTAAGTAGCTGGAAGGAAATGCAAGTTGAAGAAGGTTTCCTACCTCCAACGTCCCCTTGCGATAGCTGCCTCTTTCTTTCAAATGCCCGAGATGCATTCATAACGGCTCCCAAATTAACTGAATATTGCATCCCCACATCAATCCTCAATTCTTCAATCAAGCCCGCTGTAAATAAGTTTACTTGCAAGCCTGTTAGTGAGAGCCAGCAAAAATTGAAATTGGCATTGATTCTCCTGAACTATGCCTGTCTATTTCAAGTTTGCTAATTCGTCTACAGGGTTATTACTTAAATGTGGGCCGAACAGCATGTTAAAAATTTCCTTAAATGTCCACTAACTCATCTCGGGCTCTTTTAATTCCAATTGATGATAGTAGGCCTAGCAAAATTTCGCCCTAATTGCCAACTCGACTATTCAATTTAGAAAAATTATATATGTGTTAGAATTTTTTAACTAAATTTAAATCAGATTGACCGATTTTTATCTAAATAAAAATCAAATTTAGATTCGGGTTGACTTAATCGGATAGAATGTCCAAATTTTTAAAATTTGTCAGCACCAAACATCTAAAATTGATTAAAATTGTCTAATCCGAATTTAAAAGAAGTTAAAAAAAACATTGTTTCAAAATTTGGTGAAAAAATTTATGTAATTTTGAATTTTGATTTAAAGTGTGCTTTTTTTCTTTTTTGTGTTTTTTCTTTGTAGTAAGAGATGGAAAGAAGATAGTGCAATTTAATGGCTCTTTGCTATTAATTAAAATCGGACAAACCAGTTCTGAATCAGATTGGATGTTTTCCAATCCAATTCAATTTCGAATCAGCTTAGTAAAAAACATTTGGTTTCAAACCAGTTTAGGTTCAAAATTTTTATCTTTATCCGAATTGCCGAGAACCGATTTAGTTTGAAACCGATTTTTTACCAACCTTAAATAATACCATAATTGCACCTTGTCAGTCAAGTGGAATGCTGCCAATTTTACCTTCTCCTCCTCTGTCATTCGTTGGCATAGAAATAATTATTTACGCCTATGAATCCAAACTAATGAGTCCCTGGAACCATTGAAGGTTGGGAACTCCATCTTGGGGTATATAGGCATCATAATAGACCTCGTATTACCTTTCAGTCTATCCCCTTCTCAAGGAGATGGGAGCCTATGACTGCTTACCGACATCTAGCGGCCTCTTTCTTATGTGATCATACTGAGTGCAGGATTGAAACTCTGCAAAATGTGCCTCCATCCTTCGTTGTCCATTTTCCATCACCCGCAAAATTTTGATCCATTGTTGCCTTGTCCATATGATGACCAGCTTTAATACCAAATTATTACGCACTTAAGAAAAAGACCTTGTTATAGGATGATTAACAGTGAAATCTGCCTTTTTTCTTTCTCTTCCTTTCTTTAAAGAATCTATCTTAGTAGAGAAAAGGGATAACTATTACAAAGTACTCCAAAACAACTGTTATTATTAATTAAACTAATTAAGATAAATATTACTTACTTTTTATTGCAAAGTACCTACTTATATATAGGCAAAAGAAAGACCATGTCTGAAATTTTAAAAGGAAAACAAATTAAATTCCTACTTAAATTAATACTATCAAGCCCCACAATAGGATAATATGTAAAAATAGCTATTTCTTAAGCAAGCAATTTAATGAAAGAGTTCCTAATTAAGAATCTTTAGCTACGATTTTTGTTTTGTTGCTCCTATGATAGTAACTTCTTCCGACAAAAGCATCCACATCAGTGAATTGCAGGCGACTTGCTGGCTCAAGTATATAAAGTTGTTCATTAGTACAGAGGTTTGCTAACGTTGCGTTTGGTTATTGTCTCCTGTATGCGGAAACGAAACGAGACGAAAATTTGGAGACGAAACAGAACAAAAATTAGAGACAGTAAGATGTTTGGTTGTGGTGGACAAAACAGAAAAACCTGTCCCCGCCTTAAGGACAGAAATGTGTTTGGTTGCAGTGGACAGAACATAAAAACAGTGTCAATGACAAAAATGCCCCTATAGTATAATATGCTTTGAAATATGTAATTCATTGATTAATTTGTAATGGTATCAATATTTATTTTAAGTGTATTTGTAATTTTTTTATTACGATGAGATAATTACAATATAATTAATTAAATTAT